>JAZHYW010030057.1:0-14495 GCA_037355805.1 Ixodes ricinus
CGATGTATTGCTGTAAAGATGCTTGCGGGTCTACCCGCAAAACACTCGATGAGCCAATCTCTGCAATGTACGAAATCAACTCAGCGAATGATGAGGCAGAACATCCGTTTAGACCTCAAAATGAAGTCTGCGCTGTGGCATTACGCAATGCAAAGCGTCATGCTTGCATTGCGTAATGCCACAGCGCAGACTTAATTTTGAGGTCTAAACGGATGTTCTGCCTCATAATTCGCTGAGCTGATTTCGTGGATTGCAGATATTGGCTCTTTGAGTGTTTTTGGGGGGGGGGGCAATTAGACGAGCAGGCATTTTTTAGAGTGCGGGATCACGTGACCTTAGGAGGTCACATGACCTCACGGGGGTCACGTGACCTCACGGTTACGCCAAAGGGGATGGCGACGCCGCTCAAGCGCCTCTGCCGGGTGCACTAAAAGGAGAAATTAAACGAAACAGCAGAAGTCGCAGTGTTCCCCGTGGTTATTTAAATGACAGTAATAAAATGTCAACAAGCAGGAATTAAACTTATGGACATGTGTAGTTTTTATTCGATGGCTCAGAAAAATATATTTGCCTTGAATCCTATTCGCGTCTCCAGCTCGCCGCTCGCCCTCCCGCGGCGGAAACGGGAAGCGCTCTAGTGAGGGTTCCCCGATTCTCCTGCTCAGCGGGCATGGCGGAACTGCTCGCGATCATGGCTCGCGAAATGTCGTTTCCGAATGCAAACAACACTTTTCACTGTCCCAACGTAGTGCTGCAGCCGGTATGGGATTGTACCTTACTGGAGAGTTTTAGTATTGCGCATAGAAGCAAACGCAAGCGGTGTGCGTTAGCGCTAGAGTTGCGTGCCTCACGTTGTGCGTGCGCCTCATCGCCATGCGCCATCCAAGACCGCAATTTTGGGCTCCGCGCACGCACAGTGTGGAACACGCAAAGCTAACGCAAACACACAGCGCTTGCGTTCGCTCGTATACGCAATATTAAAACTCACTACTGTTTCACCGGCTTCCAACGCCAACGAAACGTGCTGCAGTGAGCAGACGTGCAAGCAGGTAGGCGTTCCTTCGAACTGGAAAGGCTGAGATTGGCAAAACGACGGCGAGCAAATACAAAAGAAAATAAATGTTATAAAAAAACTAGTAATTAAAGAAAGTCTATTTTTTTTTTACTTTTGGGCATTTGGTCTGGAAGTATATTGGCGGCGACTTTGGACGTTTCGCCGATTGTCGAAAGTCGCGACTTTGATAGCACAATATACTTTACCCACAATTAATATAATTTTATATGGATTTCTCACATTAGCTAGAATGTTTTCATTGATTTTAGACTATTTTTATTTTATTTGTAATTAAAAATGCTGCAATTGGCACCAGTCATGATAATTAGCACACTTTTAATTGTCATATTTCTTCGCGCATTTAAAATTAGATCATAAGCAACAAATTATATTAGAGCTTGAAAATTACTTATTCAAATATGTGAATTTTAATATTATTATTATTAATACAAATCGCGGCAATGTATGCCTCCAATTAACGCCAAGATCACGAGAATACGCTATTTAACCATAATAGTCTTTCCAGAAAGGTATAATTTTGTTTTCTTTTTAGCATATGAAAAACTCTGACATCGTTATCAAGATAGACAAACAGTCAAACACTGAATGTAATATGAAGCCCTACGCGTCACGCGGTGCTATAAAAACACACACACACTTCAGCTGTCTGACTCGGATCCCGTCTTTGGGTTGTTGCAGTGAGAGCAGCGTTTATTAATTTATGCGTTTCGTGGACATATTGTAAAAATTGGAATTATTCTCTTATTCTTGTGCTGGAAATAATGTTAAACCAATTAATCATCTAAACAACCAAAAAACCATTAAAAGGCCCGCAGTTCATTATTTCCCATGACAATTATCTGAGCGAGAAAAAGGCAGCGAGAACGCACAAATATCAGCACTGATTTTTTCAACAACTACAAATATCAGCCTGGATCGAACATGATGTCACAAAATAAAGTTTCCGCGAACAACTTTTTCTAAGTAAATAATTACGATGTGAGACACATCTTGAGTCATGAAAGAATCGGAAATTAAGACCTATATCGAGAAATTAAATCCAAAATAGAGGTAAGTTTCGGTTTCGCTCCAGAATTAAAACGCGCATCCTTCCGTAAATAATACTCTAAACATCGTTCTTGTTTTCAGGTTAAAGAGGTGACCTGCGCTCATAACACCCTAGCTTCCTCGTATTACCAGAAATAATTTGATGTCGCTCAGTGAAGCCAGCACACTAGACAGGCTCAACAGCGGCACGCATCTCTGACCCTCACTAAACCCGCCATCTTGGAAAATGAGTGGCGCCACCTATAGTTAGTTGGAGTCGCGAATAGGCAACTTTTCACAACATTATTAATTTGAGATTTTCTTGACAAAATATCGCAATGTTTATGTGGAATGTAATTTCGCGTGTGTTATAGAACGCAAATCAATTATAATTTTGATATTTACTTGAACAATTCTTTGTCCACGGGCGTTTGTTTGGTTGACATGAATAGGAATCGCCGTAAAGTCATCACAACCTCATTCCCGAATGTATTGCGGCAAAGCGACTTTGATTTTGTTAAAATGTTTTGTTGATTGTGGGAAATATTTTTTTTAATTATAACTACGATTCCGTGCTTTCAGAGTTTATTTCTCGTGAAATTCGAAATTCATTTTATCGTGTAAAACAAAAAGAAAAAGATATATATATATATATATATATATATATATATATATATATATATATATATATATATATATATATATATATATATATATATATATATAATGTCGAGGTTTATTCGTTGTCCCGAATGAACCTCGACGTGCTAGAAGGCAAACCCCTTTTGTCAGTAGTTCTAGATTTCAAAAGAAACCGAAGTGGAATCTCCTCGGGACCACCGCCCTTGTGCTCTTTCTTATAAAGCTTACTTGTAAAACTCCGTCTTTTTTACTGTTTATTTTGTTGCTGTGACCTGGAAATTCTGAGTTTTTCGGATAAATCCAAATTGACGGAATATTTACCGGAGAGTGTTTTCTCTGATTTTTCCGGATTTATCCGAAAACACGGAACCCTAAGTATACCTTCACAAGCGTTTAAACGTTAGAACGTTATTTCAAAGCGCAAAACAACTGTGCGTGATCCTGCATAAGCACAACCATCCAAGGAGTCATCCCGCGCGGATTTAGAATAACGTTTCTGCAAGATTTCCTGATAAGAGCACAGTGACGATATACCCGTTTTTCTTTTTCAATTAAGCGTATATAAACCGTTAAATATGTGTTACTTGCCGGTCTAGATATATTTATTGTCGGGTGTTCAAAACTCGCTTGTGCATTAACGCCTTGCGGCCGTGTCGTTGCTGGGTGCACTAAAAGGAGAAGTTAAACTAAACATCAGAAGTCACGATGTTCTCCAGGGACATTTTAGATGACAGTCATAAAATATCAATAAGCAGGCATTAAACTTTCGGATGCGTGTAGTTTTTTTATGGCTCTAAATAAATAATTTGCATGAAATCCTAAAGGCCATATTCACAACAATATAATTTTTTTGCTTTTCTTAAAAACTAGCTTGTAATGTTCCCGAGAACTCTAATTGCCTGGACATCCTAAGATGAAAATCAAACAGCATTTCGACATTTCCTTGAAAACTTTTTGTTCCATGGACATTCAATTTGGTTGACCAGAGTAGGAACCGTTGTATAGTCATCAGAACCACATTCCCAAATGCATTGCGGCGAAGCGTCCTTAATTGTGTTAAGAAATGTTTTACTGGTTGTGGGAATTCATATTTTATTCCATTATAACTTCACAAGCGTTAACACGTTGGAACGTTATTTCAAAGAACAAAACATTTTCTTTTTTGTAGAATAAAATTCCCGCACTAATTTGGAATAACGTTTTTTTCAGAACGATTCCCAGATAAGAACATAGCAAGGAGAAATAACAAGTTCATCAATTGTGCATATAAAAGCATCTGAGTATATGTTACTTGTTACCATAAATAAAGTCATAGTCTCAAATCCCAAACTGTCTTGTATATTAACGCCTCTGCATCGGTTCACTAAAAGGAGAATTAAACTAAAAAGCATATGTAATCGCTATCGCTCCAGGGGAATATCTTAGACGACTGTCGTAAAATATCAATACGCAGTAACAAACATTTAAATGCGTAAAGATTTTTTTTTATTTCACGGCTTTACGGGGTCTTTTGCGTTGAGTCCTTTTGGCCACAGTCACAAAATTATCGATTTCTGCGTTTTAAAAATATCTTAATATTCCCGAGGACTGTAATTGCCTGGGTATCATAGAACGGAAATGAATTAGAATTTTGATATTTTCTTTAATATTTTTTTTCCACGAATATTTTTTTAATCTTTATTTAAGTAGGAGCGCCTAAACACGGCACAACCGCGTGCTAGTGTGCATTGCGGAAAAGCGACTCTGAATTTGTTAATATATTTCTATTAGACTCTTGGAAACATTACTTGCTTCCATTCAAAATTTAACCTCTTTAAAGCATTTCCACAAATTAAAAAAAAATTAGAATAAACAGTACTTTTGATTATGCACATCAATTCTAGAAGTCATTCGGCACGCATTTGTATTAATGTTTCTCAAAAAATACACCTAGATAAGAATACAGTAAAAATAAATACCACGTTCATCAAATATTCATACGTTAAGACCTAGGATTTACTCGTCGCTCTTAATTCAGGATTACTCTCAATTGTTAACAAAGACGGACAGACATTAGTGTTTTATTATGTCATCAAGGTGACCGACAGTCTTTATTCCTGACGCAGGTATTCAGCACAAAACAAAAAGTATAAACATAGGGGGTGATTTCAGATAAGATCGACCAAAGGGTGGCTGGTCGACATTTTTAAATCAACTGATGTTTTTATATGCCATTGTCTAGTGTCTGGTATAAACGAATCCACACTTAGTTTTGACCAGAAAAAATATTTGGGGACAGGAAAAATCGTAAGGCATGAAGAGGTGGACAGTTGCATTAACGCGCACTGATGGAGGGGGCACGTTTGAAAGTGAATAACTAAAACGATAAAATTAGGAGAATTTTAATACTTTTTAAAAACAAACTATGGGTACAGCTTGCTTGTAATATAAAGTAATAATATTTATTTAAATTTTATTTATTTTTCTAAAAATTGCCAAACATGCCTGCTCGAACGACAAATGGCAAAATTTGGAGGCCTGTATCTCATGAAATAATTTAATCATTATCATATAATTTGCAGGTAGTATTCTACTTATATATGGCTATTATTTAAAAACTAAATAAGGTATCTGAGTGATATGATAGTCGGGATATATTTAGGCAAACATGGGAAAAAAATCAAACAACGAAAAATTCCGATGCAAATAAAAAAAAAACACCACCTTCGATCTTTTTTTAAATTTGGGTACCCTGTCATACTTTATTTCGGCATTCATTTCTATTAAAAACATGTTGCATTATTTTATTGAGAAAGAAGACACAACTCCCCAAAGTAGGGTCTTTTTTCAAAGCCTACACTTAGCAGTGCCCTATACGAGAAGTGACTCTGAGTTCCAGTTTCAGAAAACTAACACACATCTTTCATATATTTTTATTCAGATGAGGTCACTGACAACTAGAGCAATCGGTCACACACTAAAAGTGAGGAGAAACTATATACAGCATTTTACATACAGCGTACAAAGAGGTATCATATTAGAGACTAGTGATTCGAGAAAAGATGATGCAGTGTGAAGTTTTACTTTCCGGTATAATTTATATTTAAAATAAAAGAAACAACTTTACTTCAACACACAAAAATAAAGATAGAATACTAAAATTGTTTAGGTTAGTTATGTATTTCCGGGGACAAACCATTTCAGGTGAGCGGTGCCACCGCGCCGGACTGTAAGAGCTTCGATACTCTCGGTGTACGAATGGATCGTGGCAAGCCGAGATATTTTATCCTGCGCGAGGATAACGTTTCGTGATTCTCATATGGTGATCAGATAAAGATTATAAGCTATCACCAAGTAAAATAGTAGGTTAAATACCCCGCGAAGAAAACTGTGATAAATAAGATGTCCCTGCATTCAAAATGAGCAGTCCTTGGGGCATCAAATTCGGCACTTTACACTAAGGCTTTCCTCGATGTACCCATTTAATAAAGTTTCTTCTAACCAGATCCGACTGTCCGTGCTACATATATGTCACAGGTTCCTTCTGTTGATGACTTGCACAGCCGCCACGCGTGCCAAGACTGAATGCCAGGAAAGGCGCGCACCGTCAGCCACTCTTCTTTTTTTTTTTTGACGATACCGAACAAGCTCATTTTCGTCCAGATACGCAAGATGCACCCAGTTTCTCAAATAGAACGCTCACCATTGTCCTGGCCGTCTGAATTGCGTTTATTGAACGTTCTCTCAGGTTGTTCAGCGTGGCCTGGTGCTTCACGAGTCCGCCAACTCCGTCGCATGCATTTTCCCATGTCCAGATGCAGAAAATAACCACTGGGCTTGTGGGCAATCATTCTGTGCAAACTGGTGAAGCTGGTAGCGATTCTTAAAATGACTGGCGGCCCCGTCACTTACGTACGTCACGTGCGAGTATACCGCAACGTTGTCTTCAACCCACTCTTTCACTTTTTCTAGAGCCAAGCACGTGAGAGCGACGTCGTCACACAGGTCCTCACTGATGATAGCAACGCTGTTTGTAGATTTTCTTGTCGTCACTACACATGTAAATATCGTAACTTTTTTTTCTTCAGTGGTATGCTTTAACTTTGTCAGGAAGCACGATGGTCCAGTTTTCAGCAAAGTCAAAATGAAAGACAATGCTCCCGCGTTGCATGCAGCTGCTTTTCATCGTAGATCGCTTTATCTTGCGTTTGTCGGATATGGTTGTGAAATATCCAACTTTCAACCGTTACTTGAACGACTTTTAGAAAAATCTCAAAATCCAATGTTTTTTTTTTTTTTCACAAGGTCGCCGGATTTTCATGTTGTAAGCACAATCTCTTCATCCTCTGGGATATGAAGTTCCTCGAGTGTAAGAGACTGGCCTTTTGGGCAGTGATCACAGTCTCCTTAAAGACACAGACTTGTTAGTGGGTCGCACAGAAATGCTGAGTTCATTTCACCAGTGTTGAATGTTGAGCCTGTAACGTTCTCTACAGCGGCAATACAAAGGTAATAATTGGCGCAGCGCACACAAACGCACACTTCCTGGTGTGGAATACATTTGACCCATCTAGGGCGCAAGGAATAAAGTTTCGTTAGCCCAACGCCGGAATCAGGATGCTTGTCTTTGTATACACGAAAGGCCTCTCGGATTGAGCGTGTCAGGAAGCGCTTTGGCACGAACGTTTTCTCCCCGTCGAGCATGACAGAGATCACGTCCTTCTGGTTGGGACCTTGGCGCGAACATTGTAGCTCGTCTTTCGTGAAGTACTCTAGGGCAGCAGACAGGTTCTCAGGGCTCACCTTGCACCTCGTGTAAGGATCCGGCTCATACCACACGCCATGCTTTTCCTTACCTAAAACGTAAACACTGTCGCCATGTTAACCTTTCCTAGGTTAACATGGCGACAGTGTTTACGCTCTATTGTATTTAGGCGGGGCTCGAGTATTTGGGGGTTCTGCTCTCTGTCGGTGTGCCTCTTTGTGCCTGATATTATCGCCCGCGAAGCCAGCGAGTGGGATGGCGACAGGCACGACTGCTCAGTAAACAGGCATCGGCGGCCATATTTTGCTGGTTGAAGCGAACCCCCTCATCCTTGACAGCGAGCGGGGAAATGCGAAAAAAGATTGTATCGGCCGTTTTGCCAGAACTAGCGACGAGTGTCGCCTGCTACTTCCGTCAACTATTGCGCCATAATCGTGATCTTCGCGAGGAAATGATTGTTGCTAGCCACAGAACACTATCACGCAGAAAGGGAATGCTTGAATATGTTTTTATTCTAGATATAAGTCAGGGATATATATATAGAGAGAGAGAGAGATGGAGATAGAGGGTAAGAGAGAGGAGCATATAGTGCCGTAGGAAAATAAAGTAAACAAAGTTCCCAGTGGCCGATGGCTGCAGGATCTTTTCTCGGATCACTAGTTCGTAATATGATAGCTCTTTGTACACAGTAGTTTCTCCTCAATTTTAGTGTGTGAACGATTTCTATAGTTATCAATGGCCTCATCTGAATAAAAATATATAAAAGATGTGTGTTAGTTTCATGAAACTGGAACTCAGAGTCACTTCTTGTATAGGGCACTGCTAAGTGTAGGCTTTGAAAAAGGACCCTACTTTGGGGAGTTGTTTCTTCTTTCTCAATAAAATAATGCAACATGTTTTTAATAGAAATGAATGCCGAAATAGAGTATAACAGGGTACCCAAATTTTAAAAAAAAATCGAAGGTGGTGTTTTTTTTTTATTTGCATCGGAATTTTTCGTTGTTTGATTTTTTTCCCATGTTTGCCTAAATATATCCCGACTATCGTATCACTCAGATACCTTATTTATTTTTTAAATAATAGCCATATATAAGTAGAATACTATCTGCAAATTATATGATAATGATTAAATTATTTCATGAGATACAGGCCTCCAAATTTTGCCATTTGTCGTTCGAGCAGGCATGTTTGGCAATTTTTAGAAAAATAAATAAAATTTAAATAAATATTATTACTTTATATTACAAGCAAGCTGTACCCATAGTTTGCGTCTAAAAAGTATTAGAATTCTTCTAATGTTATCGTTTTAGTTATTCACTCTCAAACGTGCCCCTCCATCAGTGCGCGTTAATGCAACTGCAGTGATGTGATTGGCCTCAAAGCCTTTTGGAGCACCTTTGAGCAGCCTAAGACAGTGTTTCGGAGCAGCAAAAGTGACTTTTGGTGCAGATATTCTTAGAAAATAAAAATATTAATTTTAAGTACTGTACAAACGAAGGGCACTTTATGTTGTGTTGTGTTCTGATGCGACGTGTTGTGACGAAGCTCGCTGCTTGTGTTTTTACGGCTTAGACATCCCACAAGTGTACAGTGCTGTAGACATTGTCGAGCCATTCCAAAAAACCGCCTGCCACCGTTTTACTGGCTCCTGACGCTCCAGATTTTCGTCGAAAGTAAGCAAACGTAAAACAAATTGATTGCAAGCGTCCCGGCTGGTGACTCTGTCGTGTTATCATGTTCGTATGCACGTGAGGGCAACTTCGGTAGGCTTGGCAGTTGCGCGCCTTCGTCGCGCGAACAGAGACAACGGCTGTTCGATCGAAACCAAAACCATGCCACTCCGCTCCGCCACCAACTGGTTCCCAAAATCGTATGCATAATGTCGAACATACGAAAAAAGACAGCCCAGCGGAGCGTGCTTGCCAGGCCGGCAAACAAGGTGCAAGCTAAACACAGACACAGACACAGACACAGACACACACACACAGCACACACACACACACACACACACACACACACACACACACACACACGGACGCGCGCGCGCGCACGCACGCACGCACGCACGCACGCACACATACACATACACATACACATACACATGCGCACGCGCGCACGCACATGCACACGCGCGCACGCACACACACACACACATACATACACACACACACCCCCTGAGCGCATCGATGCAAGACATCGCGAGCCAGGGTCAAAAAGGTCTTGCAGGAGCTAAGTGAGCAACGACTGAACTCGAGACAAACAAGCGCGCTGTGCGGCCTCGGCGTGCAGACATTGCCTTCTTGGCTTTAGCTCACTTCCCTTCACCAACTTTCTTAAGCGGCAGATTTTCCACGTACCGGGGTCCCTCTCGGAAGAAAGCCCACCGAGTGAAACCCGGGCAATCTATACTTCGACACATCAGTCTTTGAGTTAAAGATGCATTTTTGTAGTAACATATGATTTCAACAAGGAAAGGAATGTTAATGAACATCCGGCGTTACTGAGTTTCATTTTAGAAAGCACCATATCTGCCGCGACGTGGGGACGGCAACACCTGACGTCGCACAACCACGGTGATTGCAAGGCAGGAACCAAATATAGGTTTCCTACGGCCGTTGCTTTTAGGAGCGAGTGCTTCTGCTACAAAGTAACTCCAGCCGTGCAAAAACGTGGTTTCGTTTCACAGCATGAAGGCATGGCTGGTGCCCGGCACGCTAGCGTCGGAGCGTCCAGACACCCGCGTCTATCGCTGAAAATATTTATATATGGGTGATTTCATCTCAAACCGTTAAGACAAAAGGGGTCGAACTTTTAATTTCGCTGAAAAAATATATGTTATGGCGCCGTCTCTACAAACTCGGTAGCCACAAACCGCAAGTTCGTCGGATTTTTCGTTCTCGAGCTTACGAATTTTAAAAGAGGCCGCGGCGGAAAGCAGTGTTTTTCACATCCGTCGTGGGTCGGATGTTTCGCTCGATCTCCCGCCGTGGATTTTCAGTCCACATTATATTAACTTTTTTCAAGCACTCTCTGAGCACAGATAAAAGGCTCTAATGCCATAAAAGAATTTTAGGCGTTTTGCTTTTTTTCTGTAAAAATGTCAAATACGCCTCCTCGGTTAATTGTTGATGAACTTTGACAATTAAATACTGGCGATCTACTTGGGTTACGTCGATATTTTTATGTCTATGAAGAGCCCAAAACACGCTCTTTATAGATATTATAAAATCACTCAGCTGTATAAAATTCTCTTTGCGGTACGTTTACGTTAATGTTATGCTAAAACAAAAAGTACCGATTTTTGAAGTCGATTTTCTAAAAAAAACCATTTTTTATATTTTTATTTTTGTTACAATGTAGATATGATAGTTGTCTACTCGAAAAGCAGGTCGAGAAAGTGTGTATTTTGTTTGTATGTTCTATATTTAAGCCTCAATATCGGAACAAAAAGACGTCTTCGTTTTGCAAGACCTAAGTCAGATATAGCGACCCGTGCGTTTCTATGAATTGTGAAAAAGTTTTCTTGAATTTTTGAATGCGTTTTGTAATCAATTATAAACGCAATTTGTGGTATTGAATAGTTATTTATGTTTTGATAAGAGCGGGAAACCACGAGCAACATGATCTAATCAAATCAGCAGGCCTAAGTAGACCTTCAATATCGAAGAGGCACAGACGTTGTATTGTTTCGATTTATAAAACTTTCACTGTAAACTAGCATGACTAGCTATTAGCTGTCATATTACTAAGACATAGAAAGTCACCACATCATTGATATATTATATACAATTCTTTCCGAAACCAAACGCTAGGGTTTGTTCACCGCACATCGCACAGATCACCAAGGAATGGCCTTTCACTTCCGTAATACACAAAAGTGAAGACACAGAAACGGTCCGAAACACACGGAGAGATTGTCACGAAGAGGGGTAGGGAACAAAAATAAATAAATAAGAATAAAATTACCCAACTCCGATCTTAACGAAAATTACGTTAAAAAAAAAGAATAAAGATTTAGGTTCGAGCGGTGGCAAGGCGATAGGTCCACGCCTGGTGGAGAGTCAGACAAAGAAGTCGACGACACGTAAAGGTAAAACAAAAACAAAAAATTTAATCAAGACGGAAAAACTCAGCCGCACACGGCGAGAACAAAAACCAACTCCTCCGGGCATTCCCTAAACGGGACGCAACCAAATGCGTGCGAACACGATCTCAACAGCACCGTCAGGCCGCTACGCCATGACGAAATAAACCTAACAAGTACAATACTAACAAACAGTTAGTAAGAAAACATTCAAAAAAAAAACGTTCAGCGGAACCGCACTCGAGAAACAAAGTTCAGCGAGGCGAAGAAACACACACGAAATTAAAAAAAGTCTTAACTGACCGACGCCGAGTCCAGCCCCACGACACTGAAGCCTGGCAGGATGACGGCGTCCAGATGATGCTCGAATCTATTCTTCACTCTGTTCCGCACAGCCACGACGGCTGTGCGGAACAGTGGCTGTGCGGAACAGAGTGAAGAATAGATTGGAGCAGCGATGCGCGAGAAGGTAACCGAGACGTATACCATGCCTCGAGCTTCATATCGGGAGAGGAGCTTTCGAGGTAGTTACTGCATGCAGTTACTCAAACTTCCTCTTTCCCCTTCCCTTTTCCAGAAGAACACGTCAGCCGGCGCTAACTTTTCATCTCGGGAGAAGACCACTCTTCACAAACGGTTATAGTTGACAAGGAGGCTGACTTCGACACAACTAGTCTCCGGGCTTTGCTGTTTCCCAAGATCGATAGACTAACCCTTCGGTGCTATCGGATCCCCGCGGAGAGAGATAGAGCACGGCTGTTTCAAGGATAGGGCGCTCGAAGCTTGGGCAAATACGCGGTATCGTTTCACGCGTGCACGGTTGGCTGGTTTCAAAATTTGTTCACATCCCTAACGGAACCGGCCCATCTTCGTGTGTGCGTCTGCGGGATTGTTGTCCCGTGCATGCCGCCGGTTTTAGCGCGCACGCGGCGTTGTTTTGGCCGGCAGAACTGTTGTTGACCGCCGATATTGTAAGGCCGTGGTGTCCTCATCCTCCCAAGCAACACTTCCTTTGCTTTCCCTTCTGCAATACTCTGACTGACTGACTCCTCTTGGGTGGCCGTCACTGTTCGTCGCGTCAACGACACATTCGTACCATTTCACTCCTCGTGACACAGGGTTCGCTGCTCGCTTTACTGTCACGGGCCGTCCTATCTAACACAACGAGCGCGAAAGTTCGTGGTCATCTGCTGGTTCCGAAAGGGCGGGACATTCATATAGGCCAATGAGGGCCCCAAATCAATACGACGTCTGGCGATTTCTACACATTAAAAATTTACGACGCCTGCTGGTCTGTTAAGAAGTGTTGCTTTCTCTTTTGAACTCCTCCAATGTAGCTTGCCGCCTATAATAAAATTTAAATGAGCAGTAAATATAACAGGGTGGAACTACTTCATTTTTATGTGGGAACGTTGAAAAAAGGCAAGAATATTTCCAAGTTGTGAAGACGCGCAATTCGCAAGTCCGTTTCGAGCCGTAAAAACACGTTTTTCTACGATATTGATGCTTAAATATAGAACATACAAACAAAATACACACTTTCTCGACTTGCTTTTCGAGTAGACAACTATCATATCTACATTGTAACAAAAAATAAAAATATAAAAATATGTTTTTTTTAGACAAATCGATTTCAAAATCGGTACTTTTTGGTTTTAGCATAACATTAACGTAAACGTACCGCAAAGGAAATTTTATACAGCTGAGTGATTTTATAATATCTATAAAGAGCGTGTTTTGGGCTTTCCATAGACATAAAAAATATCGACGTAACCCAAGTAGATCGCCAGTATTTAATTGTCAAAGTTCATCAACAATTAACCAAGGGGGCGTTTTTGACATTTTTACAGAAAAAAGCAAAACGCCTAAAATTATTTTATGGCATTAGAGCCTTTTAACTGTGCTCAGAGAGTGCTTGAAAAAAGTTAATGTAATGTGGACTGAAAATCCACGGCGGGAGATCGAGCGAAACATCCGACCCACGACGGATGTGAAAAACACTGCTTTCCGCCGCGGCCTCTTTAAAATTCGTAAGTCGAGAACGAAAAATCCGACGAACTTGCGGTTTGTGGCTACTGCGTTTTTAGAGACGGCGCCATAACATATATTTTTGTCAGCGAAATTAAAAATTCGACCTTTTTTGCCTGCACGATTTGAGATGAAATCACCCATATATACAAAAGAGACGCGAGACGAGACCCACGAGACGACGAGAGCGCGAAACGCGAGGCGGCGGGAAAACCGTGCCAGACCGGATGGACAATTGATGCAGGGTACTTTGTGCTGGGCGGCCGCTTGCGTCACATAAGCCACGGATGCTAATTTACGGTACTCAGTTTTAGTTTCGGTTTTGAAAGGCGACCGAAATTAGTTTTTTGGCGCAGGCTTGGAGCAGATTACCCATATTTTGGCAAAATGTAGCAGGATGTAGCAGGGTTAGCCGCTTGGCGCAGTTTGGCGCAATTGGCGCAGCAATCACATCACTGCAACTGTCCACCTCTTCATGCCTTACGATTTTTCCTGTCCCCAAATATTTTTTCTGGTCAAAACTACGTTTGGATTTGTTTATACCAGACACTAGACAATAGCATATAAACACATCAGTTGATTTTAAAATGTTGACCAGCCACCCTTTGGTCGACCTTATACTGAAATCACCCAGGAGTGTACGTCGAGGCATATTTTGGGCATCAACAAACGTCTGTGTACATTCGTAGATATTAGCTGGAACACATTCAAAATGACCAATCTTATAGAAATTTTCACACTGAATGAAACGCTATGAAAACACACACGGGACACACTAACATTCTCGCATGCATTCAGTCATTTCTTAATCAGACATGCTTGCACGTTACCCAAGTAAAGCACCAAATACCGTTACTCGTTACTCGCTCTCAAAGTAACTAAAAACAATACGTAAT
>JAZHYW010030060.1:0-17563 GCA_037355805.1 Ixodes ricinus
AGCTTCACCCTTGTTGGTGTTAGACTGGTGGCAGCTGATAAAACCCGTTTGCTCTACTGACGTCTAACCCCTGGATAGCTCAGTTGGTAGAGCGCTCCACCTGTAATGGAGAGGTCCCGGGTTCGATATCCGGACCAGGCGGATTTTCTCGGTCGCGCACCAGTCAACTAGCTGTGTTTGGAGATTTGTGTTTGTCCTTTGTCCCTCTTGTTCCTCTTCTCCGGGGATTATTTTCGTCATTCTTGTCCAGCTCGCTTGCACCTTCGCATTTAATTGCATTATAATCATAACCTTAAATTGCAAGCTTCATCCGTGTTGGTGTTAGACTGGTGGCAGCTGACAAAACCCGTTTGCTCTACTGACGTCTAACCCCTGGATAGCCCAGTTGGTAGAGCGCTCCACCTTTAATGGAGATGTCCCGGGTTCGATATCCGTACCAGGCGGATTTTTTCGGTCGCGCACCAGTCAACTAGCTGTGTTTGGAGATTTGTGTTTGTCCTTTGTCCCTCTTGTTTCTCTTCTCCAGGGATTATTTTCGTCATTCATGTCCAGCTCGCTTGCACCTTCGCATTTAATTGCATTATAAACTTCAAAGTGTTTCTTTTTCTTTCACAGTTGCGTGATTTGCCAAATGCTGGACATTTGTTTCAGCTTACGTGTTAGGCTGCTGTATTGACACTTGTGTCTTCCGGGATAACGTTTCTCTTTGTGAGCCACTGGCTCTACAAACGTATCTTCGGGTTTTCCAAGACTTATTCTGATGAGCAAAACCTTCTGGAGAATTGCAAAAGTTGACAATAACAATTTAGGTATTTCTTTCAGCTGCTTCTCTCCGATTGTTTTGCTCAGTATACCGCAGACAAATAGGATTTCGAGATTTCGAAGTATTTACCTGGCTAACATTCGGACGTTTTAGGACTGAAACTTTAGAATAAGATATCTAAACAAACAGTTCAGAGCTCTCATCTTCTGTCGGCCGCCGTGTTAAAGAAAATGTAGCACTCACACGTTTGGTTGCACTTTGGGAGGCAGTGGTCTTCAGGCCATCTGACAAGCAGATCATCGTCATCTTTTTCTGATTCGGTCAACACGTCTTCAAAACGTCAATAGCTTCTTGGCCAGTCAGATGTAGAAATATTGCTGCCTTCTGCTGCTTCGATCTCACCTCGTTGTTCTGTGTTGCTCGGATGTAGAGTTTGATGTCACTGCTTAAAGCGCTTCCAGTTCTCCGGTGTGTCCTACGAAAGTCGTAGTCCTCCAGGTGGCGGAAGTTCAACTACGACGGTGGTTCCCTTCACAGAAGAGGAACTACGTAGCCAATTCTGACGCCATGCATCATGCCAGCTAGGCATACATAAAAAAGGCAACATTGCTTCCGAACGCCGCTGATCTGGCAGCAGCTTTGCCATCACGCTTGGTTTGTCGTCGTCTCCTTACAGCTTATGCAGGATCGGCTAGCTTCATGACCGAAACAGTCGTCGTGACGCAGTATTTCACTGGGTGCGATGAGTACATGCTTCCACCGCGCATTTTTAGTGCACCATGAAATTTGTTATGCGCCTTTGAGGATAAGGTTTCACACATTGTCCACAAACACGCACCAAATATTGGTCGACGGATTGATTGCTGAGGAGCGAAGACGTCCGAGTGGCACGGTGATTGGGTGAAATCTGTGAGCTGGGCTCGGCTGACGTGCTTCCGCACCGCGAATGCATCACAGTGAAAAGGCGTAGAGCCTTCGAAGGAAACAAGGTAAGAAAAAGTTCGCTATATTTTCAAATTGTATTGCCAATATTCAGGTATTTAGCTTGGTACTCTCGTGCACTAGTCTTCTTTTAACGCTCTAAATGATACACGATGAGTGAAGTCTCAAATATAAAATCATCTGTCCCTGCCGAAAATTAATTTTGTCGTACCTTTAATCACAATAAAGACGCTATTGTTAGCGGTTGAACGATCGTGGTATGCCGACCATGACAACGCTTTTAGTCGCGCATATTTATTTATTTTTTATTTTTATTTTCTTTAAAGATACTGCCGGCCAGCGTTTGAGGGCCGAGGCATAAATTGGACAAAAGAAAAAAATGGCCAGCAAAACAAATAAGCAGTTATAAACATACAGTAAAACGCTTAAGCAACTTAGTCCGTACAGTTCATTCAAACAAAGAAAAGGTCATCAATGGCACGAGAGAATGAAGCGAAGGAGACAATGTCCATCACGCTGCGGGGCAACTCGTTCCACTCACAGTACTCGGAAAAAATATTTTAAAACATCTTTCCTGCAACGAAACTTCCGAATTAGCTTCTCATGCTTCTATCTGGTATCACGGCTCATGTTAAACTCAATATAGGCGTCAAACTTTAAACAAGTTTTGTTATGTATGATGTGATGTAGAAAGTTTAGGTGATTTACTTTCCTTCGACATGACAACTCAGACATAATCAATAGATTGAGTGTAGGACGGCACGATACTAGGGACAGCTCTCTTTAACAGTTCAAACGTAGAGCGCCCACTAGAGTGGGCCTTACGTGAAGTTGCATGTTTATAAACTTCATATTTTTGCATTTCTTTATAGATAAGATTACCATTATTTTGAATCGAATTCTTTATATACTAATAAAACCTGCATTTGATAAGAGCCGTTATTAACTGTCGACTTTTCGGGGCAAGAAACATTCCCTAGAAAACTTCGGCAAAAGAAAAATTTAAAACAAAACTACGAGAGAGAAACAACGCTGGGCAAAACCGGTAGCTGCAATCTCGTAGAATTGAAAGTTATATGGCTCCTGTCCAAATCTGTATCAGTAAAGAAATGGGCCCTCAATTGCAACCCCGCCTTCATCGCATCTGGTTTAAGGCCGCTCATTTGAGGCCGCTATTGTTGTTTTTTCCTGATTTTGTGATGGACTGGGTTGTAGTGGCTGGCAAACAAGACCTGATGCTGTATATTGGTTAATCTTGAAGATGCCAAGTATGTGCCCTCAACTTTCCTTAGTTATCCGTTTCAGGATAAACTGAATTTTAAAATAATGTAGCTCGCATTTAGTACTTTCATTAAAACTAAAACACTGAACGCTTCGACTAAAATTTTTGTATGTTTGAAAGAAGATTATCATATGTGAATCCGAAATTTGGGATTATCACCTAACATACCTAGTCACTAAATTATAATATGTCAAATGCCGTCCGGATAGTGATTAAACGTAAAGAATTCCAGTGCGACACTTGCAGCAATTGATCCTTCAGGATCAATATTATTGGCCCTCAAATATTGAATATGCGAATCTGTACAGGTCTTGAAGCCTGACAATGTGTGCTTCGATGCGTGATTAGCACTCAAGAATATATTTTTTACACTGGATCCCTGCACTTCAGCGTTCCCGCAGTGTATTGCTGTTTGGTGGAAGAACATTTTTTTCATTTTAAATTTAAAAATAATAAATAAAAAACTATATTATGGAAAGTGCACATGAATGTTTGTCCAAACATTCAAAGAGTAAATGTTGTCGGTAACATGAGAAAGGACAACCATGTTTTCCTCTGTAGCTTAACTATTGTTTAACCAGCTTTGGAACTTTGGAAGATCTGGTGTAAATGTTGTATTAAAATAATTTTCTCTTTAATAAAAGTGCTTTGACAGACTTTGTTTGCAACACACGTTTTTTGTGTCAAGAGTCTTGTTTGTTTATACATCACGGGGAAACCAGCTGAACAAGTAAGGAAGGAGAAATAGAAAAGCCTGCCGACCGCTGGACTACCAACTATTTTAATAAATCGTCTTTCTCTTCTACTAGTCCTTATGCGTATCCCTTTGCTTGGTTCTCTTTTTCTTTATCCTGAATTGTGTTGCATAATAACCACTCGTAATGTATAATAACCAACTAGCTCAACTCATCCCCGTGGTGACTTGTTTGTTATTGTGGTTATGTATGACACGATTATTCTTGGCAAATACCCGTTGTCTTAAATTGCGGCCAGGCTCTTTAATTCGAACGCAAGAATCGGTTTCTTAACTTATCGCGCTACGATTTTGTGCAGCGTTCCCCACAGGTGGTGCATTTGTTCTATAAAATTTGTAAAGAGCGGACTTACCCGAGGAAAAGTAAAAAATAAAAAGTCTTAATTGCTATGGAAACTCAGGGAAGCCACTGGTCTTCAAACACGTGGGCGCCCTATTGTGTAAAGACCGGTGGCTTCGCTGCGTTTCTAAAGCAGTTAAGCCTTTTATTCTTTTTTTACTTTTTCCTCGGGTAAGCTCGCTCTTTACAAAACTTATCAAAAATATCGCGAAAATTGTAGCGCGATTAGTTATGAAACCGATTCTTGCAGTCGATTTAAAGAGCCTGGCCGCTATTTGAAACACCTGGTATAATTAGGGGTTGTTCCATGCTTGCGGCATATAGCATCTCTTCTAGCTAATATAACATTTTTGTGAAATGGAAGTGTTGACCTCGAAAAGTTGTCTAATAAACCAAAGAGAGGTTGCACTGACACAAGTGAAGCGTTTAGATACTTACACCATAGATGTAGAGCTACACGAAGAAGACAAATCTAGAATACACATAATGTTTCTAGAATTTAGACAATGAAAGGTGTACATGGATATTATGTGAACTTTTAACATGGCTCATCAGAACAGAACTTATATTTTATGTTTCTTTTCTAATCTTCAAGCCTAGCATGGGTGGCTGGAATTTGTAGGCGAAGTTGAGCCCAAGCCTACAAAAGTTGATTTCCATTCCAAGCACCTTCAGCTGCCTTATTTCTGGGAGAAGTGATACAACCTCCATGACTGCCTTTTAATTGATATGCGTATTTTCACTTTTCTTTTTCGGGAAAACACATGTTATTACACAAATATTGAAGTCAGATTTCTGCCCTGCAGATCCCTTGCAGAAAAGAGTGGAACTTCTTGCTGCACTCTTCCTGATGGGCAACTTAACTGACAAATGATGGCACAGTTCATGATGGATATGATTCCTCTGACTTCTTTAGGATGTTTAAATACTGCGTCTGAAGGTGTTTAGCTGTAGAGGAGGTGCTAAGTGAAAGTCTGTTGACAAATTTTCGTATTTGGAAGGGGGAACAGCGTCCTCCAGTAAGTCGATAATTTGGCTGGATTCTAAATGGAAAGCCGTTGTCCTGCTTGTTTTGAAAATATTTTATTGTGCTTCGACTATCCTGCTTGCAGCATTGCCGCATCCTCATTCCAAAATAAATGTGTGGGATTATGAACAGCATATTGAATTTGTGCTCGTCACATGGGAAGCAAGGGGTCACTCTTCAATCACAAAGTCAATTGTTCCCCAGTAGGTACCATGCTCTAGCCGATGATATCTGACGTACTCCTCTGTGGCTTGAAGAAGGGTGAACAGGTGCATAATAGGGTGGGTCAAGCGGTGTTTGTAGTTGAATGCGTTTACGTTTGCTCATGGTGCCTCCAGCTTATAATAACAATAATAATATTAATATATATCTTTATTTTCCATGTACAATGGTGGAGGCCGAGAAAAAAGCCGCACGAAACGGCTTGACGAGCTCTCGGCCCCCAAATTGCATTCTGCAGCAGTGACAAGGATAATGCGCTAAGGCGTGTGGCACAACTGGTAAGCTTCTTACGCCTTTGGCAAGGTGTCCTGTGATGCTGTAGATGACTAAGACAGCGACTTCCGCTTGGTTATTGTCGTCGGGGATCAAGTCGTCGCATTCCCACTCACTTCTGAAGATCAGACCGTCAAGGCGTTTTCTGATATCCACAATATGTTGTGTTTCTCTCGTTTTGTAATATTGAATTACAGCCTTGAATTCTGCGCATGATATTACTGGTTGCTCGGATTCTTTGATCTCACACTTGCGAAACTTTGGTGGAAGCAGCAGGCACTGTACAGACAGTACTCCGTACAACTGGAGAAATATTGGCATGTTGGAATGGTAATTCCGGCAGCCACCTTGTCCCGCCATCTAAAAAAAACCGCTTTATATAATTTTGACTTATTTTAGCAGTTAACACGTGGTTAAATACTCAGGTCTTCAGCAGATGTTGGCAAAGTTCCAGTGTGAAATACAGGGTGACTCTTACTCCTTCACTGTTGTTGCTCGTGAGGAAGAGTTCCATAGGAATTAAGCCGTGCTGGAGCTGTCTCCCAGTCATCCACCCACACAATCGCATTGTCTATGATGATAAGGTCGTCACAGCCGGGTTTTAGTCCTTCGGCAGGGAAGCGCCTGTTAGCGGCTTCGAACAAGGTGATTATGTTAATCAGGTGCCTCAAACACGCGGCCCGTGACTCGCTAGGACGCGGCTCGCAGGCAACCGGCTACGAGTCGCGGTTCCCATGTCTCGTGCGCTAGAACTGTGCATGCGCCATAGTGACCTCATCTCAACGATTCATTCTGGCTAAAAATGTAGCTCTGCTCTTTTTTAATCTATTCACATAGTTTATACATATCTGTGATCCTTTGCTTGTTGTTTCGATTTATTTTTGGCTTTCCAGCTTCTTGTAATGCACAACTTTTTCCGCTACTAGGTTGCAAGCGCGAGCATTTTTGCCGAAGGATGCATCTCGGCTGCGCGAACTCTCAATCAGCAGGAGCAACTGCCAAATATAAAGCTACGAGTTCGGGATTTTCGCCTTCAGAAAAACATCCCCATTAAAAGAGAAGTATTGGTTCAGCGTGTTATAATACAAATTGTCAAAAAAGCAAGAAGTGTGAAATATTCGGATTGTTTTTTAGAGACATGTTGAGCCTTGTTAATTCCCCAGTAAATCGAAGAACGGGAAAGACAGCGTATTTGCTTTCTTGTTTTATCAATAATGCGAGCACGTGGACGGTGTGGTGTCACCTTATTTCATGTTGCTACATCTGGTCGGTCCCGAATTTTGTGATATAAACAAATCAAATCCAAAGAGGTCTCTAGCAAATAACGGTGAGTTTCCAAAACATAAAGCACGAAGTCTCATTATCTTTCAAATCTTTTGAACGCCTCCCCCCCCCCGCCCTCCATCTTGTGATGGCTCTCGGCCATTACGGTGTGGGCTATTTACCCCCCCCCCCCCGCCCGCTCTAATAAGTTTGAGACCACTGATGTAGATGGTGATGTTGATTGTTTCATCCGAGGCTGCCGGCTTAGGAACACCAGGCTCTTTGCAGTACTGAGGTTCACCTGCCATGCTGCTGCTGAAAAGTTGCGTTGCAAGACTCCCATTTTGTTCGTTTGAGAAGGGTAAATGTGGGCCACTGTCAAATTTGGACAGACCTTGTGGTTTTCAGGCACCAGCAGGTCTCGACAGAACAATTCGTCCGGATGATCCCAGTTCACGAATTCGCTTAAATTCTTTACGAGTTTTTGTTTTTGTAGCCGATTCTTTATGCACTTGAATAAAGCTCGAACCACATGTACGACTAGACCATCCGATCTGATGTCCGATCAGACGTCCGATCGCTGCTCCGGCTCGCCGCAAACGATTATCCGAGACACAATGTTCCGACCGAGCTTGCGACGCGTTGTTCCGACGGTTCCGATTGGCTCCACCAACTTCTGTGACCAGTGCGTGTTGCCTGACTTCCTACAATCGCCCTTCTGCTCAACTCAACTTTTTTGGCAATGCAGTGAAAGGTACAGGCACGCGTTCCCTTTCCCATTTTGAGCGCTGACTAAATCTTTGGGCGGGCTCTTCTTCTCTCCCTGGAAATTTAAGAAAAGGAAGACGAAGTCGCAACCGGATCTTTGCTCCTGAATAACCCGCCCCCAAAACGTGAAGTCCTCATGACGTTCCCGCTACCTGCGTGGTCATTAACTGCGGCCATCTGACCACCGCCACCACCTCTGAACAGTCGGTCGCATGCCGCAAGGCCGTTCTGACGTTGCGACACGACCAAGTAAGCAGCGTCCGACCGTCGTGTTGCCTGGTCGGACGTCGGATCGGACAGTTTCGTCGTACATGTCTTTTGCGCTTAAGTGAGGAGTATCCGATATTGTATATACTCTAAGCTTTGAATCAACGGGGTTTCTGAATGAATTGCACAGGTGGTATTTTTCGCAGATTCCAAGCTCTGTCCACATGAGCGTATTGGTGTCAGCACCACCGCTGATGATGCCGCGCCGCCTTGTTCCAGCTTCTTTAGAACGATGATTGCCTGAAGCGTTTGCTCGGCGAGGGAAGTGTCCTTTGGTACAGTTGCGTAATACAAATACACAGATGCGGTTGTGCATAGCTATCACCAATCGGTCAGAACATAAGCACGAGACCGTGGTCTGCTAGCTCGCTGTTTTTCTTGGTCGCCTATTCATAACCCACCATTCCCATGCACGCCATAATTTTCGAATTTGCCGCTTTACTTTTTCTCACTTTAAATTTGTCTAATCAGAGAACCCCGTGTGTTTTGAAATCCGTCTTATCTTATAGTTTGTTCTTGTAGCAACCAGATCTCGCTTTATCTACGTTGTCGCATTGATTTGCATTGAGCTGCAGTTATGCATTCTCATACTACAGATAGCTGGGCGTCAAAGAGGTTGGCTTCGGCAAGTAGTCGCTAAGGAGTGTCCCACTGCACATTATGCAGCTTTTTACAGCAGCCTGTTTGTTTATCTTCTCAGTGTTTGTCCTGACTTCAGAAGTATATGCCGTGATCCCTTGCAGGCAACCCATTGCTTTCTACACTCACTCAGCGTTCTCCCTTTTTTTCGTACTGAATGCGACACCTGAGCTTGCTGCGCTTTGCACATTTTTCTTTCGCTTCTGGCAGCATAAATGCGAAGCGTGGTCATCAGTGAATGGCATGTGGGTTAGTGCTTGCTGGCGCTGGTGAAAAGAGTGCATCAGTTGCGCCACCCCACCTCGCGCATATTGACAAAGACAAATTCTAGTTGCTGTTGTGAACACGTTTTGTGCTTAGGTCCTCCGGAGGAGAGCTTCAGACGATCAAACTGTTTCAGCGCATGTTCCAAGCCAAGTCGAGCTTGGTAATCCTTATGCCGTAGATGGTAATGTCTACGAATACGGCTCTTCCCCAGATGATTGTGCTGACCGCTAAGCACCGCCACCTTGTTCAGGTGAGACAGACAACACCTTTCCAAACACATGTGGTTTCGAGAGGCAGACCTTCGAACAAATGGTGGAAAGTCAATGGCCTGCACTCCAGCGCAGTCTATGACCAGCATGGTCCCAGTCCGCCTGGAAGTTCGACAGACAGTGCGACTCCTTCAGCCGTTAACAAAAGAACAGCTGATCGCCGGCAGCCTGTGCAGTGTTTTCGTGGGTCATTTCTATCCAAGTTTCGGCGAGGCGTTCCTATTGAGTGCATGTGGGAGCCGGGACAGTTAGCTGTGTCGTGCGCGGTGTTCCGCAGTCTTGTCCGATCGTGCAGTTGCGGACAGCAGTGCGTCAGTTGCGGACAGTCAGCGTTGTCCCTACACGTACTTGTAGACTGAAGTGTGTCAACTGCAGGAGTCTCTGAGTTGCTGCTATCGCTTGTGGTCGACGTAGCTGCAAGAACGGGATCGCTCCTCGATAACTTTCTGTATTGTGCATCAGAATCAAGACATCCCTAACGAGCAGTAGAGACAGGTAGCAGCCGTTCGTACAGTAGGTTTTTGAGAAGGGTTTGTTTTCTGCGCTAGCCACAAGCAGGCGAGTTTGGCGCTAGAGAAAATGCACGGCACTGCATTTTATGAGTCACTTTTTTTAGAACGTGCAGAAGAATGCATCCCTTATACTCAACATTCGCTTTCTAGCAGACATCATGCGAGTTTAAAAATGTTCTCACAAATTCGGTTAGAGCTTCAAAGTTCCTAGTTTCATTGACTGCACTGCTCGTGTTCATGCCGCTGGTCACTCGGGATGAGCTGGCGCGTTAAATATCACAATTGTTTCTTGCTTTGGGCAACTTGTCCGACAGATTGTAACCCAACAGTAGGGGCCAGTACCTCAGGAATCACGGCCCTTCAGGTGCCAAACACAGCTAGGAATATCAACTTAGTCTACTACAGCCAAATTCGTCTGCTACAATTGTGTTCGGGAGCAAACCAAGAAACCGAAAAGCAAAGAGCTCTACTATATGGTTCAGGTGACTATTTCACATAGCTGCCGCTCACGCGGTTTTAAGGCTCGTAATCTTGAAAGGTGCATCAAAGTTAAGGGAAGTATAGATACATAATCGTGTGCTGATTTTATTTGCCAGGATAAGTGAATGCTACTCTAGGCAAAAGAATATACTGACACGATGCGTTCACTTGTAGAGTTTTATAAAAACTAAGGCTATCGTCTTTTGTATGCCGCCACGTACCGCTCATCGTATGGCTGGCGCAGCCGCACCAACGTACAGCGCGACTGGGACAAGGACGGACATCAGGAGAAAACACAGGAAAAGCGCTTAACTAGGCACCCCTGAATTTGTTGAAAAGAAAACAAAAATGCACATGCTGCCGGTGCTGGCGTCGCGCAGGCGTGCCCGTCCGCTGGCCCCGACGCTTTTTTCATCTACTCAGCACAAACCGGCCAAGCTATTCAAGGTCCAAAAGCTGATCTCACTGCTCGTGAAAGTCACTGCAGAGCTGGCTCACACACAAAGTATCCGTTTTAGTGTTGTGTAGTGCATCTCCATCATCTCTCGGGGTAGTTTATGCTTGTGTCGGAACATCATGTAGCGTTGGTGAAAAGGGGGTTTGCATCCGCAATCTCGTCAACGCATCAACGAGATGTGTGTAAGCGGTTCCTTCTTTGGATAAACGTGTGGTGTCCTCGTGGTCAGTAGATCGTGGCAACGCCCGTCTGTCCTATATACGCACGCCCGTGCAGGAAAACGGAATCATTTTTTAGCCACGCATCCTACGCAGGCTGACAAACTCGACAAACTGCATTCCGTGTCAAAGTATTCTGGCAGGCTAGTTAGTTAGACATATTAAATTACAAATAGTGCCAAGACAGGGGCTGACGAACAAAGTGGACTGACAGGCGGCAACTCAGCAGCTGGCCGTTTTAGGTGCAACGAGCAAGAAGAAGGTGAAGAAACGTGACTGGTGTTGCCTCCGTTGGGCGTAAAATCGGATTATAGGCTGTGCGTGGCACCTGAGTCTTGGAGGCCTATGAGCACTCACTTATTTTTTTTCTCATTCTTATTCTCGAACTTTCATGAGTCTAGAGGTTAGTTTTCTATCCCTTTCACAAACAATAGTATATATAGCTTAAACTTATTACCTTTTGTTTAACCTTGAATATTTTTGTTTTGAACAAATGTAACCGTGTTTTAATCATATGAGTCTAACAAACACCTTTCTTAGAACACCCCGGCTGGAAATATGGTTATTTCCTCTTCCTCAAGCTTTCAACAGCCTGCCGTTTCCTTCATCTCTCTTTTTTCTCGTTGTATACAAAACCGCCAGTTGTGAGTTAGCGCCTTCCGTCCTGACCACTTCTTTCGTCTGTGCTTGTCCTAGAGCTGCTTGTAATTTAGTATGCATCCCGTCATTGACGCTGCATCCGCTGTGAGGACGTTAGACGGTCTTTTCCTCGCGCGTTTGTTGACTGCGGAGCACACTGAGCTGAGCTTGTGCGGCGGAGAAAACCACATTCACATCGTATCCGCTGAGGCCACCTTTTGAGTCCGTGGAAAAGGCGGTGGATGCGTCAGGGGCGACCGAAACTTTCTTCTTTTTCTGCTCGAGGCCACGCGCTGGGATCTTTGGACCTGTTTTAAGGTGTTTCACCATCTTTTTTTCGCAAGCCGAAGAGATGGCCGAGTTCGGATATCCCGAACTCTTGAGGCGCTGAATTTGGGACATGAAGTCTGCAACTCAATTTGTGTATGCATGTGCTGTTAGTTAAAGTAGTTCTCAGACGGGAAAAAGCGATGCCTTGTTTGGACAGGTTCGATAGTGGGGCTGACTGACAGTCGAGAAGAGCCTTCGCTGCTCTGGGACTGTAAGACCAGCAAACATGATCGTCCCCCACTTCGACAAGAAGATCCAGGAACTGAATGAGCACGTCTCTTTTTGGGGCTGCAGCAGGTAAACAGAAGTCCTAGCCGCTTTTCCGTGAATATCTTCGGCACATCGTCTTGCAGTGTCTGATGGAAATTGGCCCTCTCAACAAATACCGAATAACCTGTAAAAGGGTTGATAACTGGGCTAGTTGGTAGTTAGACATTTGGAACGGTTTTAGCGCAGACATATGAAGAAGAGAGAAGGGACAGAAAAGAGCGCTTACGCTTAGTCACAAGCATGAGTACGGTGCTGGACGACCCCACGCTCCAAGAAACGAATTTTGGATTTCAGTTCGGCTCACTCAAAGATCGTCAAGAGGGGCATTGCTCTAACATGTTTGGGATCCGCGCTAAAGAAATCATGTTACCACACAATGGGAGCCAGCTTCTCGATGCAGGTTGAAAGACTCAGAAAAGCCAGCTATCCGTTACCACTACTGGCTAATGTAGCGGACACCTTGTTGAAAAAGGCAAAAGGCCTCCAAGCCAACAAACCAGATGTAGAAAAGGCAAGACCTGTGGTAATCCCATACCTCCACAAGACGTCACACAATTTAAAGAACGTGGCAAGTCGGTATGGGGTCCGAGTGGTTTTTTCAGCCCCGCAAAAAATGAGCAAAATTTGCTCCCAAGTCAACTCGCTAGCCGAAGGTGCCAAAAGACACAGGTGCACTAAAAACATGCTAAACCTTTTGTTCCGTGCACTTCAGGCGTAGTATATAAGATTCCACTCTCGTGCGGCAAGATCTACGTAGGCCAAACAGGCAGATGTCTTAATGACAGACTGCGCGAGCATGATTATTCTCTGAGAGCCACAGTGGGAGGCCATCTCGCAACACATTGCAAAGAGTGCAATTGCAATCCGCTGTTCGGGGAAACAATAACCCTAGAGAGGCACAGAGATAAATTGACCCGCGAGGTTGTGGAAGCCTTCCACATCATATCCGCCGCTAATAAGTGCATTAGTGTTGCATCGGTAGCCTTAACAAGCAAGGAAACAGACTTTTTAGCACGGACACTGAAGAACTCGCATGAGTCGCGGGTGCCACGAGACATCAGGCACAATGACCAAGCGACAGCCGACCACGGATGAGGTGTTCGTCTTCCCCACTGACAAAGGTGACCCTGCGCGAGCCAAGACTGATGCAGATACACCCTGCACCACGGCAACGTAAAGGCCAACAAAGGTTTTGGTGTTTAATCAAAGAAGTGTCTCAAGCTTGTGCGCGCGAGGGAACACCCGACTTTGTGGTTTATATTCCTGTTTTATACATCTGCTTCCTTTTCTTTCTTTTGTCATCTCTATGGGGATCTTGACGATGTTCTTCCTTTTCTTTATCTTGTTGAATACAGTTGTGAGTAGCGCTCTTTTCTGTCCCTTCTCTCTTCTTCATATGTCTGCGCTAAAACCGTTCAAATACCGAATAATCGTCCACGTACCCAAACAACTTTTGGTGTTCTTCTCCAAGGAAGGTTTCAGATCCCGATCGGATCCTTCTGGAGAAAGAAGGTTACTGACCACAGGGGCTACCCTCGACTCCATGCGTAGCCCGTACTTCGGTGTGTACACCTTGTCCTGCCATGCGATGAGTATGGACTTCGAAATAAACGGATAGACAAGAGTTCGAGTTCCGCGCCCAAAGAAGGTTACGTCTTGATTCTCGGAGATCTCCATGTCCCAGGCACTCACCTGCAGAGTTTGAAGAAAAGGACCTACGTTCGTGCCTGGAGCCTGTGCTCAGATGAGTAGACTAGTCATGTTCATGTCGACATCCATTTCTCAACGAGCAGCACCAGGAGAGGACAGACCAAGGGTGCGTTGCTGATTGCGTGGATGTCTCGTAGAGATCTGAACGAAGGTGCCGAAGAACGAAAGGCCTCTAGCGTGTGATCTACTTTCTCGCGTCCAACAGCATGGTAACACACGTTGTCCGACAAGGAAGGGTGCTTTTGTCATCATGCCCGACGGCACATTCTCCGAAAAAGCGACAACAGCCGTTCTGGAAAAAAAAATTAGAGCGGTCTCCGATTGTCTCGCCAAGGGGAAGGAACGTGCACCATCAAATTGCTCCAGCAACTGAACCTGACCAGTGTTTCTCCAGGAGCCAAGTACGGAAACAATCTCGGGTTAGACGTACTTTGCGCGCGCGTAGACCCATAAGCCAGGAGTCCCCTTACACACCAGAGGTGTCCTTTGCTCGATTCTTGAACTCAGGCCATTTTGGGATATTTGCCAAAGGAACCTCGACTCCTACATATTGTAGACCCTACGTGCGTCCCCAATTCTAAGACGGTTGTTGACTTTCTAAATGTCAGTAGCCCAAACGGATGCTGTGCGCGTTCATCATCGATGTTGAAGAATTATATTATTCCATGCGACACGACGACTTCCTGGCTAGTGTCAAGGAGTGCATAATGGAACACAGTAGAGCGGTAGAGAAAGTTACTCCTCAGGACGCGATGCGGGATCACAGTAGAAGACTTGCTCGAACTCTTGTTCGTTTATTTTAAGTCCACGCTTATCGAATGGCAGGACAAGGTGCACATACAGAAGTTCGGTGTATGCATAAGGTCGAGGGTAGCCCCTGTGCTCAGTAACATCTTCATAAGCAGGATCGATCGGGATCTGGAACCCTGCTTGGAGAAGAACACAAACCAAGTGTTTAGGTTCCGTGGACGATCATTCGGTATTCATTGAGGACCCAATCTTCCATCAAACGCCTGACGATGTGCCGAAGATGTTCACGGAAAAATAGGTAGGATCATTCAGCTACATATGAAGCCCCCCAAAAATCTTATTCAGTTCTTGGATCTCCTCGTCAAAGAGGGGGGGGGGGACGGTCATGTTTGCTGGTCTTTGCAGTCCCAGAACAGCGAAGGCTCTTCTGTAAACTGTCAGTCAGCCCACTTTAAAACTCCTGAAACAAGGCAGCGCTTTTTCCTGTGTGAGGACTGCTTAAAGAAGCACATGCATCCACAGATTCAGTTCCAGTTTTCTTCGTGCCCCAAATTCAGCGGCTCGCGGATTCGGGTTATCCTAATTTTGGTCATCGCTTCGGCTTCCTCGAAAATGCTGAAACACCTGAAAACGGGTCCAAAGATTGAGCAACGTGACCTCGGGCAGAAAGAGAAGAAAGTTTTGTCATACCGTACATCCACCGCCTCTCCCAGGGACTCAAATAAGTCGCGTCGGGACACGATGATGAATCGTGTTTTTCCGCCCGGCCACAAGCTGAGCTCATTGTGCTCCGCACTCAACAAACGCGCGAGAAAAGACGATCCAACGTCTCGCAGTGGGTGCATCCGTCAAACACGGAATGCAGTTTGTCACCTGCGTAGGAGGCGTGGTGTTCAAGATTCCGTTTTCCTGCGGGCATGCGTATATAGGACAGACCGGGCGTTGCCTCAACATAAGACTACGAGAACACCACAGTTCTATAGAAGGAACCGCTTACACGCATCTCGCGATGCATTGCCGGGACTGCGGATGTGAACCTTCTTCGCTTTTCAGCAACACAGCAGTGATGTTCCGACACAAGCACAAACTACCCTGAGAAATGATGGAGACGTACTACTTAACACACACACAACGCGTATCCTCGTGTGTGAGCCAGCCCACAGTGACTTTGGAGAACTGTGAGATTTGCTCTCCTTGGATCTTAGATAAAACGGGCCGGCTCTCTGTGTTAAGCAAAAGAAAAAGCGCCAGGGCCATGGAGGGGCATGATTGCGCGAGCAGCAGCAGCAGCAGCAGCAGCCTGTGCATTTTTTCTTTTCAATAGAATCGACTGCTAGTTCAGCGCTTGTCCTGCGTTTTCTCCTCTGTCTGTCCTTATCCCAGTCGCGCTGTAAGTTGTGATGGAACTCTTACCATCTCGCCGAGTCGCAGCATTTTGCTAATGTACTCACCGCGGACAATAATGAGCTGAAACAGCGCTCCGCCCGGCCTCGTGCACGATACTGCCCGCAGCCGCCTGTCGAATCGCTCCCTAAACAACAGGGCGCACCCTCAGGCCGAGACAAATTCTCACTTGCGCTCACTGCGACGCTGCGCCGCCTTTCCGGCCGCCTGCTAGCGAAGAGCATTAGCCAACGGAACCACCATCACGACGCGTGTGCCGTGTAGCCCATTGTTCACGTTTTCAGTGCCAATATGAATTTCAGTGCATTTCAAGAAAGCGCCGAAGTGGAAAATGCGTTGCCACGCCGCTCGCTTCTCCCTCGAGGAGCGCTGCCTGACGAAGCTGCCTTGGTCCCCAAAAAGGAGCCGATCAGAATATCATCGAAAATTACAAATAGCGCTAAGACAAGGAGAGAACACGGCGAAGTGACCGTTTTCAGGACAGGCGCTAACTCACAACTGCGGGTTTTATAGAGAACGATATTGTTGTTGGCGAAGTGAAAGTGGCTGGCGTTGAAAAAAGAAGAAATAATTATATTTTTAGCCGGGGCGCCTCTGAGAAGGTTGTCAGACTCAAAAAGACTACAGCGACTGTAGACCAAAAGGAAAATATTAAAATTAAACAAAGGTAATGAATTTGAACTATGTGCGATAATATTTCGAAGGGTTAGAAAAACAACCTCTAGGACCACGAGAGACAAAATATAATAAAAAAAACAAAAATAATAATAAAATAATAAAATTAATAAGTGATCGTTCATATCGCCGATCAGTGCCGTACAGCCGAGCCTTACTTTTTTTACATCCAACAGGCACCACAGCTTGGGGCAGTAGACCGGCGCGTGCGAAGACCCACCCGCTGCCCCACCTCACGCGCTTCTCGTGCAAACGTAATTCCAAAGATTGTCATGTGCAATGGCCTCAAGTACTGAAACGCTTTCTCAGTCCACACTGCCAACGATGGATGTGGAGATGCATCTTCTCTTCATTGGCTTGTATGGTCTGCGCTTCAAAGCATTTCTGTTCCTCTTGTCTTTGAAACGTGTCGATCACTTTCAGTCCCCGAAAGCAAAGGTGCAGATTGAACTTCCTGCAGCAACCTTTGCTTTCGGACACAAAAAGTGATCAGACGTTTCCAAAGACAAGAGGAACAGGGAAATTTTTGAAACGCAGACCATAGAAGCCAATGGAAAAAAAAAATGCGTCTCCACACCATCTTTGGCGTTCGCTGAAAAAAAGGTTCAGTACTTGAACCACTATACATGACGATCTTCGGAATTACGTTTGTACGAGAGCGCGTGAGGCGGGGCGCCGGGTGGGTCTTCGCGCTCGCGCCGGTCTAGCTTTGGATGTGGTGCCTGTTGATGTAAAAAGGAAAGTAGGTTGTACGAGGAACTGATCGGCGGCCTATGAACGATCACTGTATTATTTTTTATTATTTTCCTAATTATTTTTGTTTTTTTATTACCTTTTGTCTCTCCCGATCTAGAGGTTATTTTCTAACCCTGCCAGATATTATCGCACACAGTTCAAATTCATTACCTTTCAATTTTCGTTTTGGTCTACTGTGCTTTAGTCTTTTAGTCTAACAACCCTCTTAGAGCGCCTACGCCAAAGAAACAAATTATTTCTTCTTTCTCAACACCAGCCACTTTCTTCACCTTCTTTATCGTTGTAT
>JAZHYW010030061.1:0-10495 GCA_037355805.1 Ixodes ricinus
GCGACCGAAATAATCCGCCTGGTCCGGGCATGGAACCCGGGACCTCTCCTCCTCTAGCAGGCGGAGCGCACTACCAACTGAACTAACCAGGGGTTAGACGCGTCAGTAGAGCAAACGGGTTTTATCAGCTGCCACCAGCTCCAACTCCAACAAGGTTGAAGCTTGCAATTAAATCCCGTTTGCTCTACTGACGTCTAACCCTTGGTTGGGTTCAGTTGGTAGAGCGCTGCACCTACGAGAGGTCCTGCCCAATACTCCGACCAGGCGGATTTTTTCGGTCGCGCACCAGTCACCTAGCTGTGTTTGGAGGCCCATGTTTGTTCTTTGTCCCTCTTGTTCCCCCTTTCTCCAGGGATTATTTTCGTCATTGTTGTCTAGCTCGCCTGCACCTTTGCATTTAATTGCGTTTTAATCAAGTACCTTCTATTGTGTGCAACAAAATAAATATTTAAAAATATATGTCTAATAAAGTTAGCCACTTTTTGTATGCCTGCTATAATTCTATTGATTATAAGTGCCTTCTCAATGCCATATATTCGACTACCCAAACTTACTGTATAAAAATGAGTATATTTTGTTCCCCTGTTTATTGTTTGGGATCCGCGTTTTTTAGTGTTGTGTTGAGCATTGTCAACCGGTAACGGTGCCACGTCAGGCAGAGCATATCTTCAGTTTGCCCGGTTATCGGATACTGTAAAGTCTGAATAAAAAAACAAATAAATAAACATTTTTCTCGCAAATTACTTTTGTTAAAGAGATATTAATTTGAAATTTATTTTTTCAAACAAATCTGAAAGTTGCGGAATATGATGGTATAATATAATATTTTAACACTTTGATACTGTATCCAGTTTAAATGCGAAAGTTATGTTTTGCGGTTTGTGTATGTTCAACGTTTTTAGAATATATTTCACTTCAAACTTTAAATAAGTGGCGCCGATATCGGATCCACAAACAATATTTTAGCTGTATCTTAAGAATCATATTATTTATGGCTCCGCAATCCGGCTCTATTTTAATAAGAGGTGATCAATTTCTCGTTCATTTCGCATTGTAGATCTGCATGAAGAATCTATGATTCAGGTGGTCTCAGATGACAGAATTCTAGTTTGAGAATGTGTCCGAGAGGTGTCCTTTTTAAGATGCAATAAAATGAAAAGGCGAGCTTCAACAAAGATATATTATGCAAACTAACATTATTTTTTTTTAAAAAGAAGAATATGCGCCTGCTTTTTTTTTTTTTAGTTAGATGTACTGCTGAAATTATACGTGAAGACTTCGCTATGTTTTACGTTTGCCACCTTCTTTGTACGGTGCGTGTTGGAGGAATGTTCTTCTACAAGTGCTCGCCTGCCGGAGAGCCCAAATGTATTCGGGGATAACATTCACTATTCGAACTAAATTGAGAAATATACACAATACTTTTCATCCTAAAGGAGACCGCGAACGTTAGTTTATTTCTATAATATCTCATAAAACGCACATATTTGTCAAATTAAATGCAGGCTGTGTGTTTATGATATGTGTGAATACAATGTTGGATTTATATTACCCAGATTTAAAATACCAATATTCACGAGAAGGTATGCCGAACACATAAAACACTTTTTTGTAATTTTACCGCTGAGTGCGCTAAGGTATTCGTTGGTCAAGCAATCGGATGTACCAATGAGAGGTCTCGTGAGCATACATGGAAATTGCGGTCGACAGGCCGGGTGGGGGGGGGGACACTTTTTCTTTTTGCAGAGTGGATGCCACCCCGACTTCAATCGCATAACGATATTAGGATGGGGCGGGGACCAGGTGACAGATATATATTCGAGGCGTACGCAACAGAAGAGGGACTGAACATTGCGCAGGATAAACTTCGGCCATCTGCACAGTTGGTAGATTAGTTATCTGAAAACCTGCTGATTAGCCATGATGGGGCTGTCTGCTGTTTGATGTTGTTTATTTCAGTGTTTGTTTCCCAAGTAAAGCTTAAGTTGAAAGTTAGCACTTGTGTTTTGTGCACTCAAGTATATCTTCTCCGTTTTTTGTGCGCTGAGTCGATTTTATTATGTAATTTATCTACGCATTCCATTTCTGGCTTCGAATAAAGAATTTAATCGTGCATTTAACTCTAACTACAAATTATGTGCATTAGCTTTTCCCCTCATAGCTTTTTATTCTGTTTGTCCACTAGTCCTCGGTCAAAACAAAGGAAACCCGCATGGCTCTAGTATCGTGCCTGGAGCGTTCAAAATGCTGCACGCAACTCACGTGATGTAGCATAATCAAAAGTTCGTTCAAACTTGAGGGCTTAACCTTATGCATCATTTATGTAAGCCGACTCAGAAATACCTTCGTTTATAGAACAATACCGAAATGCCAGAAGTCAATATCACCTACAGGCGCGCAGAGTACAAAATGTATACTAAAAATGCTTGGCATGCACCCGCGCACAGTCGACTTGTAAGCATGCACGGCGTTCGCCTACAGACCTTTTGAGAGCTCGGTTTCGAAATTTTGCCCTAATATTTCGTTTCGAAAGAGGACGACCTCGGCTTTGCCCAGGGAAGGACCACTCACGTCGCTCTGACACATCGACGTAGCCACCCGCGCGGTTTGCGGTTCATATACTTGTCACGCAGCGACTTTGAAAATGTGTGTTCATCGTGTCTGAGCGTTACGAAACCCACTCGCGGTTGCTAGGCGGGAGATAATATTTTATACATACTCCCCGTACACTCTTGGTTTCTCGTAGAAACATAAGATCCTGAAAGCAGCCTATACATGACTTTTGGCGAAGTTAGTATATAGGGTACGAAATGTTAAGTGTAAATAACTAGCAGCTGATATGGAAATATATATTTTTGATATAGCTCAACTTCTTAAATTAGCTAAATTGCATCTAAAATATTGATAACCGAGCAGATTTTTTTTTGAATTATCTGTTGGCCTACGTTGTGGAATATATGAAACCCTCCACTTGAATTTTCGCAAATTTGCACGTTATTTAATAAATTGACTTTATTCAAACTACCAGTATTTATATTATGTAGCAGGGCTTACGGATCGTTTTTAGAAGTGCAGCTCGTTTTAGGTTTTTATATTTTCTTTTTGCGAAACTTAAAATCTCCTATTTCTTAAGCCAATAAGATTGACAATACTGTAATTATCGACCTAACGGGCATTTGATAGAAAGGGTTAGAGCATAAGAATAAAAAAGCGTTTAGTACATTGACGACGAAATATTTCGAAACCGGAGGTACAGGAATACAAAGTATGTAATAAGATATAATTACCTAAAAAAATATTACAACTACGAACAATATAGCATGATTTTGGGTATCAGTTTAGATGTTAGTTGTTTATTGTTTTGTGTACTAGTACATAACAGTTTATTTTTCGTAATTTTAATGCGAAAAAAAAATTGGTATCGGTAAGAAGTTCGAGATTCTAACAAATAATAATATAAGCTAAAATATACTGAATCCGTCTAAAAAAGAGTTTGTGCTGGCCCCTGCTACGTAAAATAAAACTAGTCAACTCTATAAAAACGAGAACCAAAGTAAGAAAAAAAAATCAAACTGAGTTTTGGACACATTCTCGCCACGTGGCGCTTCCAAGTTTATTGTTTCAATAAAGCTGTTACTTCTTATTTCTTCAGCGCAAGTTATTTTTTCCCATGAATTGGGCTATCACATATATGTGCTACTAAAAATCTAAAGACGTACATTTGTTCTTCAATACATCTGGCCGAAATCGAGTGTAAGCACTCTATTAGGATATTACTGAAAAAGTATTACTCAACTCTGCGACAACGTGAGCTTCTAGAACTCATGTTGCGTGACTGCTTTTGCAACCCGTCACTGTCTGTTATATTGTCTATTATGTAAAGGTCCTTATTTTCTTCTGTGCTTGTTTTGAGTGTGGAATACTGTCAATGTGTGTGGTTAGGTCAATATTTGTTCCTCGCTTTATTAAAATGCTTTAAAGTGTTCGAAATATATTTTTTGTGTCTGCCTCCATCCCATGCAATATTGTTTATCATGTCCATCTTTAATAGTGGAGAAGACACCATGCTAGTTGTTAGACACGGCTGTATTCCTACATAGTAGATTTAATCAAACTAAAAAATGAAAAAAAATATTTGATTACTTTAAATATCGCACACCATCAGTGATTTCATAATGATTTCCTAGAGCTATAAAAATCCACCAAAGATATAGAGTCACAGCAATATCGTTTCGGGACTTGAGCGTGCTCAAGACACGCTACAGTTTGTTCCCAAACATGTTGTGACACTATTTATGGTAGCTGGGTGAGCTATTGTGGCGCGCCTTTGACGAGAATATTGCGAGAAAAAAACAGCGAGAATTAACGCTGTTTCGTTGTCCCGCGATATTTGCGACAAACCTTTCAAGATAATGATCAAGATGATAATCATCTAGGACACTGGACTCATCTGCAGTATATTCAGGTGATGCAAGGTATTCTTCGCAAGGAATATTAGGCAAATTAGCAAATATACCATTAGCCTCAGTGGAATGGTGTCTGGAAGAAACTGAGAATCAAAGAAGCAAGGAAAACTGCAGGTATTGCGCTGATAGAAACTTACAATGTAGAAAACAGTTTCTGCCTAATACACGACAATGCACTCTGCGGCAAACATATTTGAGAGGTGATTGTTTCTAATGTGAAATATTTTGCTTTATAGACTAGAATAAAGGCCATATTGTGAAGAAATATGAATTCAACAGGAATTGAACTCGCAGTAACGCCGAACGCAATATAAAAAGGAACTTTGACAAGCACACTTAAGTTACATAGAAATAAACCTCGAGAACAAGGAACGCTCGCTATAGCACAAGAAAATGTCTCATTTACACCTGGATACTTATACACATGTGGGGGAAGAATAATGAACTGTAACTATCACGCTTCTTCCGGCGCTACGTTGTATCCTGCTCCTATTTGAAAATGGCGATGTTCACTACGCCGCATGTCTTGCTAAAAACAAGAGCAAAAAGGCAACATTGTACGCAGATATGCAGCCTTTCAATAAATGCCAGGTAGCACGGAAAAATAAAAACACCAGATTTCTTACCCCAATAAAACTACGCACCGGACAACGCTCAGTCTTTGCATAAATGTAGCGCTGGCGGTGCGAACCGGAACCAACGTTTCAGAGCTTGCCTTTGTTTAATAAAAATGTTCTGAGCAATTTTCTCGTATTTCTAACGAGAAATTGTCGGAAGATTAAGTCCGTGAAGGCAAAAAGTTAACGACGTCGGCTCGTGTCAACATATTCAGCTGGAACAATATGAGAAAGTATTTTATTACTTTTTAATCATATAACTTAAAGCTCTGAGACTTTGGCATCTGGTCCTGATCGCCAGCGCTGCATTTTGGGTGCAGACTGAGTGCTCGGCGTTGAGTAAAAAAACACACTGGAAATGGTTTTTTTAGGAACATCCCGCAAAAGATAAGCCAATTTATTCTTGTGCTCTACACTCGGCTCAATCATTTGAAATATACAATTGTTAGGGGTAGTCAAAAGACTTCTGGGAACACCATATAAATTAAAAAAGATACATTACAACACGGTTAAAAAATCTTGGGAAAAGGGCACGTGTCGGTTTTCTCTAAGTGAGATCGTAAGGAATACGACTAGTCAAGGAAGTTTGATTATTGAGTTTTAGTACAAGATAAGGGATAATGTTTGATAAAGGGTACAGTACCTATTATTTGTGTTGGCTTGGAACGTGACAACATTTGAAGGCCTTCAACATGAAGTCTGCTTTTTCTTGGCTCATGCGTACTACACGAGTTCATTTAGAGTATAGTGAAAGGTATCATCATAAAAAAACAGGGACCTGCAGATGACGAAACCTTGCTCTAAATGGAAAGAAGGTCGCAGTCAACTTTTATTTCTCCAGAATAAAATATGAAAAAAAAACTTCTTTCTTTCGAGATTGGATTGTTCCAATCCAATCGAATATTCTTAGGACGAGCTACAGTGACAAGAAGCAACGGAGAAACACAGAAGTGAAAGGCGGAAAGCTGTAACATTCCTTTTTTGCAAAACTGAAGAGCACCTTTTAGAATACTTTAGCCGCTGTGCAAGTTGATGGCCACGTATATTTGATTTCAAAGCGACTTGCTAGTAAAATGGAATGTCTATCTGTTTATCCTCTCCCACTTTATTTTTGTCGTTGTTTTTTTCATTATTATTTAGGAACAACTGCTGCAACAGAAAATACCTGCCCCAAAAGTTCTGAAACGTACACATGCTCAGGTTGGTCGTAGAGAAGTAAACAGATTTAAAATAGAAGTGCACAAGCGAAACGTAAAGGCGAGAAGACACAATCTTCTTGAATTGAGGTTGTGTTGGGAGAGGAACTCCTCAATTGGAGACTTGGAACAAGTCGTTTGCAAATCCATTCATTTTTAAGGTTTACTGCATCACACATGCTTAGCGTTTTTGTCATTCTGTCATTCTGATTTTGTCGACACTTTGAAATGTATTTTTATGCCTGTTGTCTGCGCAAGTAGATAAACCATGTGTTCTAAGGTACAAGAAAATAAAACGAAGCAAAAACAAAGTGGATCTTAAGCCAGCAGACACATTTTCAAGGCGGAGTCAATAGAGCAGGTGTGTAAATTTGAGTAAAAATGTAAAACATCTTTAAGATAACATCGAAAAAAAAAGATAAAACAAGGACGAATGTTAATGGTTTCCATGCTTGAAAACAAATTATAGTTCTCCACATTAGTTCTGTATTTTTCTACGATTAACTTTATTGTGGGCACGCAATATCCTTCCTTCTTATTTATTTTAATTTTTCGTAACATTTCATTAGCCATGACGAGCAGACGTTGTTTTTTTCCGTGTTATCGTCTGCTACGGGGCGCTGTAGAAAAGCAGAATAAAAGTAGGAGATATAAGCAATATATAGCAATGTCGCAAAACTCGTAAAAAAGTCGTCTCAAGGCAGCGCTCCAGTTTAATTTTTTATGACTAGAAGCAAACCATGCAGATGGATGAAAAAATTAAAGCGTAAAGTATCTCCAATAAAACTATACACAGCTAGAAACACTATCTATCTGCAAATACACCAGTGTTTTTTTGTTTAATTTATTTATGCCAAAACGTCTATATTAAAAAGGAATACGATATTTTTTTTACTATGTTGTATATGCATGGTTCACAAAATGCACATTTCAAATTATTTATGTAAAATGTGACTGCGGATATTTATAAGAGCGTTTTCTGAATTGTTACTTGTTCAGATTATTTTTTTTATGTGAAGCATGCTCTCTTTCATTCTAATCTGGCCGAGAGCTCGTCAAACTGCCTGCAGGTAGTTTTCCTCATTCCCAACAATAAGGGGGGAAAAAGGTTAGTTTTGTTTAATGTGCGGCCGGCAGCAAATGATAAAAACGTGCTCACTCACTGATCTAGATGACATTTTGCTGGATCGCTCTTCCCCGCTCCGTGATTGCGGCCACTGGTAGTTCTGAATCAGGCGTATTGGGCCTGCCTAATGTCAGCCGGGTGAAGCGTTGCAGAGGCGGCGCGGTTGCGTACTGAAATACATGTTTTCTGCTCGTTCGACGTAATTCGCTTAATATTTTTAGGCCTTGTGTTAACGGCAGTTACTGCATTTGAGAACCCGTGATATTGTTAACAAAAGCGCAGCACCGTAGAAAACAAAAAAGGCACAACTCGTCGAATGCCAGTCTCGCAGTCAGGCAGCGTGACGAATGGGCACGGCTTGGCACGCCGAAGATTTGCGTCTCTATGCCTTCGCACACTTAGATACCGATCAATAATCGATGCCACGTGGAATTGCTGACCCTTCGGAAACGTTTCGAGAGTGCAACGTGCTTGAAGCTGTAAGCGCTTCTGGAGCAGCGTCTTACATTACTTAGACGACTGCATTTGTAACTTGCAACACTCGCGGGCCAGAAACAAGTGTGATTAAGTGGCGTTCAAAACCTACCTTTGGTCCAGCGCTGCTCCACTGGGTAGCGCTATCTGTGTTGCCTCGTGATGTGAGAAATTCGAATTCATTCGGGAAGATTTTAAAAAAAGTCATGGCAAGAAGTGCATGATTAAAACCACTGAATATTATTATCTTTATTGATAGCTACAATTCATAGGTTATAGCAACTCGCCTGAGCAGCCGCACGATCCAGAACTACGCGATCGATATGTATGCAGCAAAGACAAGTACGTGCGACCCCGCTTTAATATTTTTCCGAAGGGTTCACACAAGCACATGGTGTCGATTCTTGATCGGTAAAAACGTGCGCCAAAATACAAAGACGCAGCACTTCGGCGTGGCAAGACCCGTCCTTTGGTCACGCGTCGCCTGACCGCCAGACTTGCGTTCGACGAGTAGTGGATTTTCCTGCGGTGCTACGCCTTCGTAAAATATTCCAAGTATTTCAAAACCGCTACGACCGTTTACACGGGGTTGTCAAAACCATATTCGGCGAATGACGGCGAACTAAGAGAAAACGTGTCTTTCAGCACGTTTTTCCAACGCTTCACCCGGCTAATCTTACGCAGGCCCAAGATGGCCGATTCGGAAATTCCGGTGGCCAAACTTGCGCTGCAAAGACCGAGCGGGATGCACACTTCCGCAGAATATCATAAGATCCATGTGTTTACTCAAGAAGATATGAATATTATAGGTAAGCCGGGCCGTGCGCATGGAGCTTGAAGCGCGATGGTAAGGCGCGCGATTGCACCAGCGTCGTCGTCTTTTTCGTCACAATATTAATGAAATACTAAAACACGTCTCACTTAAAGGTGAATTGAACCTGCAAGTGTAAAGTCACTGCTCCAAACGAACCGTAGCAAGGGAGTTACTATGGAGGAATACTTGGGATTGGTTTTCTCTCCGAAAGGAAAATCGGTAAAAATTCGGACGTGACATTTAAACGCCTAAAACACAGAAATTTAGGAAGCCTAAAATATACACATACCATGACAAAAGTTTACCGAGAATCGGCTTTTTATATTTTTGAAGGCAACATCCTGTTTTCGAGACGTCTCGAAATACCTGTAGCCGACGATGAACTCCCACGGTATGACTGACGTATGTTATCAAAGAATAGCTTTATCGATTTTATAATGATACGACTTTGATATTGGATGCACGTGGCAGGACTAAAAATAATCATGATGTTTATAAAAATGAATTGTTTTTGTCGAGCGACACGGTAAACGGTGTGACAAAACAAAATCACACGTATGGAGATCTACTAAAAATAAGGCGAAGGAAGAATCAGTTTAATTTAAGATATCAAAGCAGTGTCAGACTTTCTTCAGCTTTCGCTATTGACGTGCATTGTAATGAATGAGCAATTACTTTGCATGTAACATATTCGTTCGAGATCTCACATTTACTTTGCGGGCTAACAGTATGGTTGTATGTTTCGTACTTGCTTGTAACCATCACAATGATAATGAAATCATGCTGATTCTTTCGTTTTGAGCAAGACATCATTAGCGAAAGAACTGGTTAAAACGATTAGGTAAGTGTATATCTATTTCTGGCAGTTCGTTTATAATCACGTAAATGTGCACCGAAGCCACTTCTGTGGCGCAAGGATTTCTTGAAATGTGTACTAGCCTGCCCTTTGACCTACACTTCACGTCGTCGTCGTAGATTATTCCAATGACGTGATTCGACTTCACAGCGTTTTTCTTTCTTCTGAAGTTTTGCGAAAGCCACCAGGGATAGGCGTTCGCCTCTCGCGCACCTCCTTTCAAACGTCGATCAAAGCTGTACGCGGGCACTCTTCGCTTCCCAAATCTCACAGAATGTTGACCCCGAGAATAGAAGTTTTGTCGGTTGTCACCAACTGAATTCAACGCACTCGCGTTCTGTATCAGAAGGGACCACGGGACTGCGTGGACCAGCAAACCTATCGTCATTTCGAATACTAGTAATAGAAAACCAGCTGTAAAACTTTATTTTCGATCGTTATCATCGTTATATGGCACTACGATGACAGAAAAATTATTCATGAGCAGATATTGAGATGGAGCAATGCTTTTAAAAAGTATATTATTTTTTTACTACACACTGTTGTCTATTTTTTACTAGACCTCGCTTTGAGAACCAACGCACCCAGCCTCCATAAAAACGGCCCTAGCAACGGTTTGTTTGGAGAACAGCGTCATGTTCTGACGTCATCACTTATGTGGCTCAATGCTCAATGGAAACCGTTGTCCCTCTTGGTGATGAAGTGCAAAGCAGCAGGATTGGCCATTATTTTATACTTACCCTCAGGTTGACACGGGTAAAGCGTAAACAAACTTTAATTTCAAGTGTACAAGGTGGTGCTTTATTCATTGATAAAGTTGTCTCGAATGACCTCAGCAACATTCCTGGAGGCTTAATATCATTCAATGTTCAAGATATAACACTCTTTCTAACTTAATAAACATATTTTTAATTCTTAGCTGCTGCCTTTTTTAATAAACGCACTA
>JAZHYW010030062.1:0-27201 GCA_037355805.1 Ixodes ricinus
TTTTTTTTTGCTTTGTGTGGTTTTTAAGTGTTTAGCCCAACTACCGTTTCAATGTGTGCGTTTTTTGTTTTGTTTTTATGTGGAGAGGGCGAAAGATGATTCAGAAGTACGAACCTTTTGTTTAAGTTTGAAGGTCAATGGATGTTGCCTTATCGCATCGACCTGTAAAGGTTGTCAACGTTTTTGCATTGTGTGGTGAAGACTGTGGTGCTTGAACTGTTTAGACTTCGTACCTTTTCGTTTTGTGTTGGTGGAAATGACCTTGAGATTGTGACTATATAAGGAGGTGGACTAAATAAACCAGTTAGCTGAGTTTGAGACGTCGTCCTGTCTATTTTCTTTCACTTCTACGTTTTGATGTTTCTTCTCTACCCCAGTCTCAGGTTAATTCAACATGGTTTTTTTAACAGTTTGGCATATCTGAATCTGGAGTTCGGCAGATTCGGTCCATCACTACTAGATACAGACAGAGAGAAAGGCTGGCCAAAACACGAGTGCCGACAGATTATGTTGCAGCGTAAATCCTAGTCAAGGGCTTTGTTCGCAGAGCCACATTGGCTGGGAAGGCTCGTACACTACGCTGTTTAGGAACAAGGCTTGCTCTTGCTCCTTCAATGCACATACGAGTTACCCAGTAAATGAATAACTGACATTCTTTTCAGTGGTTAAAATCAAAACTTTTTGCCAAGGCACAAAGGAGAATGGTGGGGACATAGGCAAATGCTGAGTGTGCATGTCTTGGCATCTGCAACAGTTACTCTTGCAGATGCCATGTGTAAATGCACTTCCAGCATGCTCCTTGGTGCTTGGCAAAAGTTCTACTGTCCGAACAAACCTGTGCATAATCATTCGGCTTTGGCTAAAACTATTTTCATTTGTTTCCTCAAAGGTTAGCAAGGCATAATAATAGGTTGTATCTTTGTGAACCAGTGAATAATCGAGAAGAGACAATGTTGCAGATGGGAGGGGAAACCGTAGTGTAGACTGGAAAATATGTTTAGCTTTGTAAGTCTGAATGGTATTGAACTTGTGTTAAATGTTTGTGCTGTCATGCACAGTTGCCCAGGTTTGGTTTATACAGTTCCAGTCTACCTCCTCGATGAAAGCCCCATTTATTAAAGACCAACAGGAGAGCTGCTTTGCCAAGGTGTAGCCTCTTCAGGATGTCTGTGGCAGCACATGAAAAGAAAAGTCAATGCAGTATTACGTGTGAGGGACATAAAAAAAATATGCGGAGAGCATGTATTTCAATACTCGTCTGTGGCGCATCGGAACACAAGGAGGGGCACACAAGCAATGGATAGCATAAAAAGCACGAGGAACGCACGATGACGAAGCAAGCAAGCACTGTCACTGGGCAAAATCAAAGAGGGCACAAGCATGTGGACGCATGCGGAGGGAGGGTAAACAAATGCACAAGGCGTGCAAAGATCAGACAAACTTGTAAGTTCTAGGCGCACATACGCATAGCTTACCTCTCGAAACCTTTGGCAGAGTGGGATGGAGAGTATGTCGCATCAGAGTCTGGCATGCGTGCTGGGAGCAGGAAATATGCAGTTGTATGGCACCTCGCTGCTGCAGTAGGGGACGGCAGAGTCGAAAGTATCCAACGGTACTGGCTCCTCCACGACCAGGGAGATTCATCTCGACAGTGCAGTCCCTCAGGATCCTTTCTGCCTTGCAGGATGCAGCAGTCCAGCTGCTGAGACTAGGACCTGCAAATAGCACTTTTGATACTACAATGTTTTTCACAATGCCTGAATGATGCAATTTGGGCGATCGATAGTTTCTAACACTTCGAAGAATGGAGAGTTGGGCTGAGTTGGTGGGAATTCATCGTAGGAAACAGCAAAAACAGACGAGGACGTAGAAGAATCACATCGGGACGAGCGCCGCGCTCGTCCCGTGTGGCTCGCGCACTGGCCGTTCAGTGCGCGAGCCACTCGTGGAAACCGGCACGACAAGCACAGGCACATCACAGGGCGTCTCATTTGGATGACCGGTTTCCAGATTCGCTCGTTTCGCCGTGCTTTGGCTGCGCATACACGCTCCAAGCTCGCGAATGAAGCGTGTTCTCAGTTATGAAGCTCTAACCGGCGGGCCGGGAGAAAAAGAATTCCTGCCGGTGGCTTGCGAGATGTGGCAGCTGTTTGAGAAAACAGAGCCATGCATTCTGGTCCAAGTAAAAAAACCGCACCGCAGAACACGATGACAATGAGTGTGCAGGCGAGCTGGTGGGTGCTGATCATGTTCAAAATGACCTGAGTCTGTGGTAAAAGAGAGAAAACCTAGGTCCTAGAAGAAAAAAAAAGATCGTGACGTTATTAGGCTTAGGTGGACATCGGTTCCATTCCGGTATGGGCAGCATTGCCTTTTGTGACTCTGTACGCGTGGGTAATCCTCCCCACTGAGTACAAATAAAGTATTAGCATCCTTTTGATTCAGGTAACATCATGCTCGCAAACTTTCGTATTCTGTCGCCATCACTAGCGTCTCAGCGATACTCAGCTTTCTACGATGCGTAGTTTATTTACGCGGATCGAAAAACACGCTTCTCTCTCTCAAAACACCCTCAGTTTCGAACACGTATGTCACGCAGACTGCTGCCAAATGCGACGTTCATGAAACTCACAAAAATCACGAAAACACTAACCAGGACTTTTTCGCGGGTTCCTCGCTCGGTCCCGTCGGCGACGGGAAGCAGACTGATGGCGTCCACACGTATCTACGGTTACCGCTGGCGAATGCCTCGCAGTTGTCCGCACAGAAACGAGGAATGTGGAGGTCCTCGGTGGTCGTTTTCTTGCCTGGTGCAACGTAACCATTCGCGTCTTCGCGAACCTTGCTTCGAAAACGGGATGAAGTGGGAGCCTCAGGAAGAAAACCGGTAGATGACGGAGTTGAACTTGACGGAGCGACGCACCCGCGTCGCCGCGCGGGCACATCACTCCCGCGTAACAAGGAAGGAGAAAACATAGTTCGCTCGTTTTCAAAGAATAATAGCTGTATCACGTCACCTACATCCTAAGATTTGACGTGGATCTCAAAATATAATGTGCATCTGTCTAAAAAGATCAATATTAGTACCTTTCGGAATCTCCACGAAATTAACAATTTTTATTGGTGAATTTTATGGCGGTGGTGGGGACACAGGATGCACTCCCCAAGAGGAAATAGTGCCTGCGTATTTTCTATTGCTGCGAGTTTATTTCGGCGTCTTGCCGTCTAGAACTGTTCATTTTCATTGACTGAAGCCCAACAAACAATATGCTTTCAAAAACAAACTTCTCCAAAAACCACTTGAGTGCCCCTTTAATACAACATTTACACCAGATCTTCCAAAGTTCCAATGCTGGTTAAACAATAGTTAAGTACAGAGAAAAACATGGTTGTCCTTTCTCATGTTACCGACAACATTTACTCTTTTAATGTTTGGACAAACATTCATGTGCACTTTCCATACTATAGTTTTTTTATTTATTTTTAAATTTAAACTGAAAAAAATGCTCTTCCACCAAACAGCAATACACTGCGGGAACGCTGAAGTGCAGGGATCCAGTGTAAAACATATATTCTTGAGTGCTAATCACGCATCGAAGCACATATTGTCAGGCTTCAAGACCTGTACAGATTCGCATATTTAATATTTGAGGGCTAATAATATTGATCCTGAAGGATCAATTGCTGCAAGTGTCGCACTGGAATTCTTTACGTTTAATCACTATCCGGACGGCATTTGACATATTATAATTTAGTGACTAGGTATGTTAGGTGATAATCCCAAATTTCGGATTCACATATGATAATCTTCTTTCAAACATACAACAATTTTAGTCAAAGCGTTCAGTGTTTTAGTTTTCATGAAAGTACTAAATGCGAGTTACATTATGTTAAAATTCAGTTTATCCTGAAACGGAAAACTAAGGAAAGCTGAGGGCACATACTTGGCATTTTCAAGATTAAACAATATACAGCATCGGGTCTTGTTTGCCAGCCACTAAAACCCAGTCCATCACAAAATCAGGAAAAAAAAACAATAGCGGCCTCAAATGAGCGGCCTTAAACCAGATGCGATGAAGGCGGAGGTGCAATTGAGGGCCCATTTCTTTACTGTTACAGATTTGGACAGGAGCCATATAACTTTCAATTCTGCGAGATTGCAGCTATCGGTTTTGCTCAGCGTTGTTTCTCTCTCGTAGTTTTGTTTTAAAGTTTTCTTTTGCCGAAGTTTTCTAGGGAATGTTTCTTGCCCCGAAAAGTCGACGGTTAATAACGGGTCTTATCAAATGCAGGTCTTATTAGTATATAAAGAATTCGATTCAAAATAATGGTAATCTTATCTATAAAGAAATGCAAAAATATGAAGTTTATAAACATGCAACTTCACGTAAGGCCCACTCCCGTGGGCGCTCTACGTTTGAACTGTTAAAGAGAGCTGTCCCTAGTATCGTGCCGTCCTACACTCAATCTATTGATTACGTCTGAGTTGTCATGTCGAAGGAAAGTAAATCACCTAAACTTACTACATCACATCATACATAACAAAACTTGTTTAAAGTTTGACGCCTATATTGAGTTTAACATGAGCCGTGATACCAGATAAAAGCACGAGAAGCTAATTCGGGAGTTTCGTTGCAGGAAAGATGTTTTAAAACATTTTTTCCGAGTACTGTGAGTGGAACGAGTTGCCCCGCAGCGTGATGGACATTGTCTCCTTCGCTTCATTCTCTCGTGCCATTGATGACCTTTTCTTTGTTTGAATGAACTGTACGGACTAAGTTGCTTAAGCGTTTTACTGTATGTTTATAACTGCTTATTTGTTTTGCTGGCCATTTTTTTTTCTTTTGTCCAATTTATGCCTCGGCCCTCAAACGCTGGCCGGCAGTATCTTTAAAGTAAATAAAAATAAAAATAAAAAATATGCGCGACTAAAAGCGTTGTCATGGTCGGCATACCACGATCGTTCAACCGCTAACAATAGCGTCTTTATTGTGATTAAAGGTACGACAAAATTAATTTTCGGCAGGGACAGATGATTTTATATTTGAGACTTCACTCATCGTGTATCATTTAGAGCGCCAAAAGAAGACTAGTGCACGAGAGTACCAAGCTAAATACCTGAATATTGGCAATACAATTTGAAAATATAGCGAACTTTTTCTTACCTTGTTTCCTTCGAAGGCTCTACGCCTTTTCACTGTGATGCATTCGCGGTGCGGAAGCACGTCAGCCGAGCCCAGCTCACAGATTTCACCCAATCACCGTGCCACTCGGACGTCTTCGCTCTTCAGCAATCAATCCGTCGACCAATATTTGGTGCGTGTTTGTGGACAATGTGTGAAACCTTATCCTCAAAGGCGCATAACAAATTTCATGGTGCACTAAAAATGCGCGGTGGAAGCATGTACTCATCGCACCCAGTGAAATACTGCGTCACGACGACTGTTTCGGTCATGAAGCTAGCCGATCCTGCATGAGCTGTAAGGAGACGACGACAAAATAAGCGTGATGGCAAAGCTGCTGCCAGATCAGCGGCGTTCGGAAGCAATGTTACCTTTTTTATGTATGCCTAGCTGGCATGATGCATGGCGTCAGAATTGGCTGCGTAGTTCCTCTTCTGTGAAGGGAACCACCATCGTAGTTGAACTTCCGCCACCTGGAGGACTACGACTTTCGTAGGACACACCGGAGAACTGGAAGCGCTTTAAGCAGTGCATCAAACTCTACATCCGAGCAACACAGAACAAGGAGGTGAGATCGAAGCAGCAGAAGGCAGCAATATTTCTACATCTGACTGGCCAAGAAGCTATTGACGTTTTGAAGACGTCTTGACCGAATCAGAAAAAGATGACGATGATCTGCTTGTGAGATGGCCTGAAGACCACTGCCTCCCAAAGTGCAACCAAACGTGTGAGTGCTACATTTTTTTAACACGGCGGCCGACAGAAGATGAGAGCTCTGAACTGTTTGTTTAGATATCTTATTCTAAAGTTTCAGTCCTAAAACGTCCGAATGTTAGCCAGGTAAATACTTCGAAATCTCGAAATCCTATTTGTCTGCGGTATACTGAGCAAAACAATCGGAGAGAAGCAGCTGAAAGAAATACCTAAATTGTTACCGTCAACTTTTGCAATTCTCCAGAAAGTTTTGCTCATCAGAATAAGTCTTGGAAAACCCGAGATACGTTTGTAGAGCCAGTGGCTCACAAAGAGAAACGTTATCCCGGAAGACACAAGTGTCAATACTGCAGCCTAACACGTAAGCTGAAACAAATGTCCAGCATTTGGCAAATCACGCAACTGTGAAAGAAAAAGAAACACTTTGAAGTTTATAATGCAATTAAATGCGAAGGTGCAAGCGAGCTGGACATGAATGACGAAAATAATCCCTGGAGAAGGGAAACAAGAGGGACAAAGGACAAACACAAACCTCCAAACACAGCTAGTTGACTGGTGCGCGACCGAAAAAATCCGCCTGGTACGGATATCGAACCCGGGACATCTCCATTAAAGGTGGAGCGCTCTACCAACTGAGCTATCCAGGGGTTAGACGTCAGTAGAGCAAACGGGTTTTATCAGCTGCCACCAGTCTAACACCAACACGGGTGAAGCTTGCAATTTAAGGTTATGATTATAATGCAATTAAATGCGAAGGTGCAAGCGAGCTGGACAAGAATGACGAAAATAATCCCCGGAGAAGAGGAACAAGAGGGACAAAGGACAAACACAAATCTCCAAACACAGCTAGTTGACTGGTGCGCGACCGAGAAAATCCGCCTGGTCCGGATATCGAACCCGGGACCTCTCCATTACAGGTGGAGCGCTCTACCAACTGAGCTATCCAGGGGTTAGACGTCAGTAGAGCAAACGGGTTTTATCAGCTGCCACCAGTCTAACACCAACAAGGGTGAAGCTCGCAATTTAAGATTATGATTATAATGCAATTAAATGCGAAGGTGCAAGCGAGCTGGACAAGAATGACGAAAATAATCCCTGGAGAAGGGGAACAAGAGGGACAAAGGACAAACACAAATCTTCAAACACAGCTAGTTGACTGGTGCGCGACCGAGAAAATCCGCCTGGTCCGGATATCAAACCCGGGATCTCTCCATTACAGGTGGAGCGCTCTACCAACTGAGCTATCCAGGGGTTATATGTCAAACTGGAGATTTATGTTTGTCCTTTGTCCCTCTTGTTCCCCTTCTCCAGGGATTATTTTCGTGACTTGAAGTCGCTTCTAAAAAGTGAAAGCCGTTTACAACTCCCTGTAACGCCGAATTAGAGCGCAGCTCTTGAGGAGAAGGATGGAAGGGTACTGAGGGTAGGGTATACCCTTCTCCTCCTCCTCCTCCTTCTCCTCCTCCTCCCCCTCCTGCTTCAATCTCCTCCAGGGGAGGTCACGTGACCTCGGGGGGAGGGGGGATCACGTGACCTCGGGGGAGGGGGTCACTTGACCTCGGAGGTGGGCGGGGTCACGTGATCTCGGGGAGGGGGGTCACGTGGCCTCGGGGGTCTCGTTACCTCGGGGGTCACGTGACCTGGTTGTCACGTGACTTCAAGGGTTCACGTGAACTGGGGGTCACGTGACCTCGGAGGGTCACATGACCTGGGGGGTCACATGACCTGGAAGTCACGTGACCTCCTCCTTTAACCGAGGTCACGTGACCCCGGGGCTGGCGCGGTGCATTATGGGGACATTTCCCATAATGCACCGCGCGGTTAAGCCGACGGCGACGCCGACGCCGCTCAAGCTGGAAACGGGTGCCTAAGAGCTGCGCTCTAAAACAAGATGAACATTAACAATGTCTTGAAAAAGACCTTAACCGGTCGGGAACCAAGTTACAAATCAGTCGTGTGTTAATTGCAATTGAAAAAATATTACTACAAGTATACGGCTAAAATGCAGGCCCTGCTGCCAACCACCATTCCGATGGTTTATCCGGATTATCCGTTTGACCTGCACGTGGATAACGCACCAAAAATGTAAGAAAGAGGTCTCGACTACAGAGAGCAAGGAATAATCCAGGAGCATGCAAAGAGTGAAAGTGCTATCAATAAGGACGCCCATATTTAAGACAGCCTACGTGAAGTGGATTCAAATGGTGATCAAGCCGCAGTTTCGTTCCAAGCTTTGGAACTGCGAAGTGCCCAAGACGCTTTCTGTACAGATATAATGCTTTAAACTGTCTATGACGTTGGGCGGATGATAGATGATGCAAAAAAGAAACAATGCACCGCCTACAATTGAAAATGTATTGTCTCAGAAGAGCCATACAGACCCTGCAAAGCAAGCATGATATATTCTGTGAACGGCTCCAAGTTTACGACCGCAAACAAAACGAAAATTGCCTACTTCTCAATTGTATTGAAAGTAGCTGACAAAAGGGACAAAATGGCACTATTCGCTAAACACCAAGCGTCAAGTTTTGGTGGGAAGATGCCTAGATATAGAGAGCCAATCCTGTACAAATGAGGACTACGGAAGCCATGCATAAACAAATTTACGAATATATGACATCATGGATCCTTTCTAGAGTGCCGTGTAGTGCCAAACTGTAAAGCTACATCTGTCGCGCAACTGGGCATAGAACGGGAAGCCTGCTGCTTTCTCATTATATATGAGATAGCTATTGTGGGTCGCCTGGCAATACCGCCCGATCAGGCCGAGTTCCATTCGCTCCGAGGAAGTCACACGGGGAGGCGCTACCATTAGAAAAGGTTTAATTAATACTCAAGTTTAGGGTACGATGAGAAGGGCCAAGGCTGTCGTGTGGTCCGGGTCTCTTGTTGTAAGGGTTGCTCGGCACCGGCTCTTCCGTTGACCTCTGGCTTCCGAACTCCTCGTGTCCTTGCCCCTCGTTCCTCTTTTTCTTCTTCCCCCTAGCGGCGCCGTCCCTCCGCGTGCCGTGCGGCTCACTGGCCCCCACACTATACAGCAAAAAGTAGCCTACGATCAGTAAATCTACAAGGTTTTCCGCCGTTGACATGGTAAGCTACCGCAGACTATACCTTAAGTCTCTGACCGTTTGCTGTATTTTGTTCGAAGAGGGCTGCCGGCAGCATACGTAATACCGGTTGGCTATTTTTCAAACACTGATTTAAAAACAACCTTCTTCTATGACAACAGATGTAACAAAAGCGGTTGTAGATGGGAGATTTCGTGTGATAAATAAAGTTGACGAAACCCACCAAAACCATTCGCTATTTTTAAGAGACATTCAGGGAATGGCACACTTGTACATTCCGTGCCTCACCCTCTGAGAGAAAGAGATCTTCTATTCCTCTCATTTGACCCAAATCACCTCATCAAAAACCTTCTCAACTACATTGTGGGAAGGTAGGCGATAGACCAGCTGATACTAGGCGATCCGTACTTGAAAAAGCTGCTTTATATCGAAGCTCAACTGCCACACTAGTCGGTGAGCTTTCTCACGGTGTCTCATGTCAAGCCCGAAAACCTTGAGAGCCAAAAAAAGACGGTAAAAAAAGTGATCTTCTAAGTGGTTATAGCGACATGTCAGTTTCTGCACGAAAATCCGCAATGCCACCAGGGAGCCTCGAAAACATTCTTCATACCAGAATTTTTATAAACATAGTGGCAATGTCGTACACCCTCCACGATATTTGTGTTGTGAGGCCCCACGCACCGCAGGAGAAACCATCTTACCTTGAAATGACGAGCGGCTTTCGTGGCTATATTTAGATATCGTCGCGTTTATTCGGAGTCTCCAGCTGTTCGGATGGAAGTAAAAAACTAAAATTTATGACAGAAAGCAATGAGGCAACCCTTGCGACGAACAACTGCTGTACCCTGTCAATTAAGTCTTCTTTTTTTTTTGTTCAGATAAGCCATTTTTGTACTGCTGACAGTTACTTGAACCCTGATAGAAAACAATGTTGTTCTACCACCTTCTAAGAGTTCCTGACTTGAGGAACAAACAGCAACACTGTTGAGTCTCTCTTCAGCTGATTCAGGCTTTTCAACAAAGGCAACGACAAAGCCGACGCCAAGACAGCAGTCTTCACCGCAGATAAAATCTTCAAGGTACTGAGCTCTTTTTATAGTGAGGAAGGACATCGTGTCGTTAGGAGCTGTTTTCCAAGGCTGTTATTTTGCAAGAGGCAAAAATTGGAGACGCGCCTCATGGCCCCGAGAACAAGATGCCCCTCAGAACATATATACGAGATGGTGACTTTGCTGTCTTGCCAGTTGCGGTCCTGTCCGCAGCAAAATAACTTTCTAGTGAGCTAGAGTTCTTGAACTCCTGGTCTGAATCACAAGCGAATATCGAGTCCACTTGCTCCCATTGCTGGCTACCATGCACGTGCCTGTGTGGTGAAGATAATGTCTGCTGCTTGCTTTTGTACCGAAATTCAATTTCAAAATCAATCTGTGCACTATTTTTGCGATGGCGCCAAGTCAGCCAGCGGCTATACATCACGGGGAAAAACTGATGCATATGACATTTTCCTTGTGATTCCCATGTGCCGTGCGACATATGCAATGACCTCCTACAAAAGTCACAGCCAGCTGGAGGGCTTTATGTATTCATCAAGAGAATTGATAACGAAGAACTGCCATCCAGTATTGAAGATGATAGGAATTTGCAAGCTATCATGCAATTTAGTGAACTGGGTGATGAAATGCCCTAAAAAAGGATGTAAGAACTTTTGCAAAGCTCTTACCGCGCTCAAGTCACACACCGTGCAGTGCACGGAACTAAGTTCCAATGCTGACCATGTTGATCACCCCAGCGAGCTGTGTGATGTGTTTTTCCAAAAATACATCTACCATCGTTCGAGTATTAGATGGGCAATGTGAATGGAACAATAAAACACCTTTTAAAGCTGCCAAAAAACCTCGTGTACGTGAAGGTTCTACGCATTTTATGACATTTTTTATTATGTGTTTAGGTTTTCTTTTTCTCGCTACCACCAGAACAAAGAAATAATGTTTTTGTTTAGATTATGCCCTTTCTGTAGCTGCTTTTGGTGGAATTTTAGTAAATTGTCGAGTTTCGTATGTAACCCCAAATATTTTATCGATTCTTATTACCATACATGAACAGCATAAAACCACCGCTTAGGCTTGCAATATGTGATGGCACAGCGACGTGCATTATTCACAAAGGGGAAAGCTTAATCTAAAATAAACAAGTATAGTTTTAAATTTCGAACATTTGTCAGTCATTAGCAACCGTGAAAAGCCGTAGTAACACGTCCGCTCGGTCAACAATTCGTGGCAATTTTCAACGGTGTCAACGGTTTCTAACATTGACAATGGTGACACGCCCTGTGTGACAGATGCCGTCAGCTTTGACCCCCTGCCAGATATTATCATTTCTTACGAAGGCGTCTTATCTTCTAAACCTTGATACTAGGAAGGGTCCTGGGGTCGACACCATTCCCAATGCTTTTTTGTCCGCTATGCTGAGTGGTGTGCAAAGTTTTAAACCTTTTGAAGAATCATTGTCCTCAGGAAAGTTGCCACATGACTGGAAGTCAGCCAAGGTCATTCCCATTCATAAAGATGGACCCCGCCAAATCGTTAGCAATTACAGGCCAATTTCTATTTTACGTTCGCGATCGAAGCTAATGAAACACATTATTTTTAAACAGATCATAAGCCACTTGGAGCTCAAACGGTTTTTTTGTCCTAACCAACATGGCTTTCGTAAAGGTCTGTCCACCACGACTCAGCTTATTGAAACGATTCATGAATCTAGTGCCTCTCTTAACCGTACCGGGCAAATTGATGCAATATCTCTTTATCTATTTAAAGCATTCGACAAGGTTTCTCACATTAAGTTGCTTGTAAAACTAGAGTCCATCTTTAGAAATTATCATATAATTAACTGGCTACGAGGCTACCTAGAATCACGATCCCAGTGACGCTATAATGTACACTGAAGTGCGTGATGTAAACGACCAAGTTCAACATAATAGTTGCCTTCACGAAATTCAGGCATAGTGCTCGAACTGGCAAATGGCATTAAACCCCATAAAAAGTGTCTACATGCACATTACTCGCAAACGCAACCTTCTAACTTATCAATACGCAGTGGACACTCAAATCCTTCCAAATTCTTGTCCTATAAGTACCTTGCAGTTCTAATTCGTAACGGTTTACGGTGCAATACTCATGTTAACTACATAGTGCGTAAGACACTGTTGAAACTATGGTACTTGCATTGAAATTTCAAACAAGCTAGCGTGGATATTAAACTGACCGCTTATAAGACATTTACTCGTTGAACTCTCGAATATGCTGCGGTCGTATGGAATTCCTACACTACACAGAATATTTCCTTACATGAACATGTACAAAAAAGAGCACTCCGTTTTAGTTTTAGCAAATATGGTCTTCTTCACTCAGTCTGAGCACTTTATGAGCAGGCAGGATTGCCTAGATTGGAGCATAGACATAAGGTGGACAGATTGAAGTTTATGTTCAGTCTAAGTTCCGGTCATGTAAACCTGAATAAATCTTCGTACATAACACCACTTGGGGTCCCAAGATATCCTTCCAGAAATCGAAATAGCACAGCCTTCGCCGAGTTCAGCTGCAGAATAGATGCTTTTAAGTACTCATTCTTTCCGCGAACAGTCAATGAGTGGAAAAATTTACCCGAGGAAATTGTTCATTCTTGCAGCTTGCCAGAATTTGTTAATCGCTTAAACAACTACCTGTAATTTTTTTTTCCTTTGCTCAGTGTGTATTATTTTGTGAGCTGTGACTGTGACATGTAGGGCGCGTATACTTTTGTTTCTTCAGAATTAACTGGGGGCTAGTTGGTTGAACATCTAGAAGGTGGTTTTAAAAAGCGCAAAGGACTAAGAAGAGAAGGAGGGGACGTTTCAAGCGCTCTGTCCTGTCCCCTCCTTCTCTTCTTAGTCCTTTGCGCTTTTTAAAACCACCTTCTAGAGGTTTTGTTTCTTCCTTGTGTACCTTTTTGTTCTATTATATGAATTGGCGTGGTGGACCCATGAATTTATGCTTCGAGGTGTATTTACATGACAGCCCATTATTCATTTTTAGGCACTGTCCGCTGTTGGACTGTTGCTTTCTCTATATTTGAAGTAATTTTTCACTCCGACCATGTCTCCAAATTGGAGTATGTAGTATTTATAAATAAATAAATAAATATAGATGACACACCGAATAACATGTAGCGTTTCATATAAACCTGTCATAAATGCTTTGCATTTGCTTCAAACAGTGATGTGACCATCAATATGTTTGTATTCTCAGAATTATACGAGAACCCCTCGTCTCGATCTATGGGAGAGCTCTATTTGGCAGCTACAGCCAACGTTCTTAGATCTATTAGTTGACAAGTTCTATGAAAGATCGCCGGTCCAAAATGTTTTTTGTTGCCTACACGCGAGTAGGCACGAGTGGATAGCGTCCCTAGTGCCACGAGTGTCAGCGCCTCTACGGACATCGGGGAAAGAACGGTTTCGAAGGTCGATTTTATGCGCGAACTTTGTTTACCATAAAATTATTTTCTCTCGGGAGGCAGCCACCATGTTTTCTACCCGAACTCCCGATTTTCCACGACATCTGTACGCCAGGGCGTACCCAAAGGCCGCGTACTCGATCCCACCCTGTTTAACGTTTTCATTAACGACGTCACACCTTCCTCTTTTACGCCGATGTCCTCACCCTTGTCCACCCCGCTACATCCCCCTCAAATTACGCACGCCTGCATGCCGATCGAGTTCACATTCTTCTCCGATCAAAAAATAAGAAACTTCCCTAAACTTAACCAAATGCGCTACCACGCAGATCGCTGCCTCGCGCCAACCCTCGACACCACCAACACTTTTCCTGGACCGAATGGAGATCCAAAAAACAACGCACATCCGCCTCCCAGGTGTCATCATCGACCGGCATCTTGATTTCAATCGCCATGTCCAAAACGTCGTGTCCAGGGCAAGGCGACTCCTTGGCTTCGTTATTCAGTCAGCAAGAGATGCCAGTCCCGATGTGCCCAGATTGCTGTTCACAACATCGGTGTTGCCCATCCTGGAGTTTTGCTGCTCGGTCTGGGACCCGGCAACCAGGCAACTTGTCGCCTCCCTCGAGTCGGTACAACGTCGCGCTGCCTACCTTATTATGAGGCGCCAACTTGGCTCCGAACACCACCTTATCGAGAACTGCACACAAGAAATCTCCTCCGTTCAGTCGGCTGGTACCCGCTTCTAATGGGACGTCAACTAGCAACCACGCTGCTCCTAGCCACTTTTTTGATACCGTACTCTTCTGTCCCTTTTGCGTCTTCCCTACGGCGAACCCGCACTGGCGGTCTGCAGCCTCTTTTAACCCGTACGCTTCGTCATTCGCACTTCTTCGCACTCTGTGCGGTCCAACTCTGGAGGTCCCTTCCCGCGCCAATCACCAGTTTACCACCAATCGACAGTGCCTCACTACGAACATTTACCAAGAGCGTCACAGCCCACCATCGCAGCACCTAACTCGCTGTGTGTTCCCCCACGAAATATACAACTTCATCTATGTACCGGTTTTAGTTTTTTTTTTTTTTTATCTTTCTCCCATAGTGGCACTGAGGACCGCTTGCACTTCCCTACTGGGCTGAACCAATAGACGAACAAACAAACAAAACGCACAATAAAATCCCTTTTCGCCGCCGCACCTAACATTCCACCGGGTCCGCCAGTTTGTCCATAGGGGGCGCTTATAATAGCCTCGTTCGATACACCTGTACCTCTTTCACCGGTGCAAAAACATGTTGTGCAGTGTACTTCCGGTGTGTATATTGAGATGAAGCCGGAAATACGGGGCCCTATACATTTCTGGAACGTTGGAAGAGGTGCAGGTAAATCGAACGAGTCTAATGTAGCAAACGCCATTGGGCACGCCCGCAACAAAAATACACCAGGCGTTCTGGAAGCTTGTCAACTGATTCTGATCTAGTAACGTTGGGCACAGCCAGTAGACACGCGCGGTAATTCCAAGTTGATAGTGGCAATCGTGCCAGAGGTACTGATCAGTTATAAAACCCGGCTGTCCATAGAGCAAAGCAATCAGCGCCGGTTATGAACCGCTGGGAGACCGAAACCAGCCTAGCAGGTCTCATCGAGCGGCACCGCCACCGTGGTCGTCCGGGGTACTATGCGCGTCTTGCTGCTTGCGGCGCATCTTGCGGGTCTCACTTGTGGTTGTGGCCATGACGAGTACCCCTCGTTATCTCGGAGGCGTGTTGTTTTTAAAACTAGCAACCGGACACTGCCGGCGGCAACTTTCCAATGCGTATTCCGTTTGATTGTTTTAGGTAGGGTTTCCGGCGCTCCTTGTGCATTCGGCATAAGAACCGAGCGCGAAAATGTAGAAGAGAATCAAAGGAGCATATTAAAGTCCATTCCTTTTTATTAAATTATAACGGCTGATATACAGGGTGTTTCACGTAAGGTGGACAAATTCGATATTGCGAAAACTACGCGTCGCAAATTCGATATTGCGAAAACTACGCGTCGCAACAAAATAAGGCTTGTGTCGTTTTAGTCCTGGGCCAGGGGCATATCTAGGAAAATTATTCATGTCCGGGATAATTAGATTGTTAATTATTTTCGCGTCATTAAGTTTTTAATATTGTGTTTAAGAGCATAGTTTCAATTGGAAAATTGCTCAGCATCCTCGAAAAACACTAAATGAAAACAAATTGCAGAATGATAGAAGGCACCCGCAGCATTCTACGGCCTTCTGAAAAACAGCACTAATTCCACTGGTTATTAAGTTTCGGTTTGCAATCGAGGCGCATCCCGGCCCCGACGGCGCCGCGCCCCGTGGAGAAATAGTGCAACCAACCTCAGCTGCTTTGAGCAAGGACAGCGCAGCAGAGGTTGGTTGCACTATTTCTCCACGGGGCGCGGCGCCGTCCGGGGCAAGATGCGCTCCGATTGCAAACCGAAACTTAAAAACCCGTCAAATTTGTGCGGTTTTCCAGAAAGCCGTGAAAAGCTCCGCGTGCCTTCTATCGTCCTGCAATTTTTTTTATTTAGTGTTTTTCGATGATGCTGATCAATTTTCTAATTGAAACCATGCCCCTAAAACACACAATACTAAAAAAGTCAATTACGAAAAAATAATTAACAATCTAATAACCCGGACATTAATAATTTTCCTAAATAGGCCCCTGGCCCAAAACGAAAACAACACAAGCGTTGTTTTTTTTTCGACGCGTAGTTTTTGCAATATCGATTTTGTTCACTTTTCGTGAAACACCCTGTGTAAATTGTCTAATAGATACTGACTGAATCTTCACAACCGCAATTGCAACACGACTCTTATCGTCTCTTCTATATATACACACACGGTTTTTAGTAATCTATTGGTCAAAGAGTCAAATAAAGGTTCCGTGAGCACGATGTCTTTATGACGATACCGCCCTTAAAACATAGCTACATAAAATAAATTTCTACGCAGGCCAGTGGCTATCAATCAATCAGTCAATCAACTAAATAATTGTGCGTTTTATTTTGCCCTCACAAGAGTTGGTAGATTTTCGAAGGGGTGCACGGAAATGGGAAGAAAAAAATATAAATATCGAGAAACTTTGCCCATGACAATTGTCCTTAACATTTCAATATCAGCGGTGGTGGGAACGTCATAACTATTTACCGTGTTATAATTCACATTCATGTACGTCTACGGAGGGCCAGGACCAAAGCCAAACGGGTAAAAAGAAAAGCCTCGAGTATATACAGTCGTCGGGTACGTGGAATAAAAATCTACTTTCTAGCTAAGGCCCGGTAGCCAATCACTGCGTTGAGCACCTTATAGAGAAACACGATATCGCGAAAAAGCCCTCCATCTAAACATCTTTCTCACGAGTATGTGCGTCTCACAGTCGCGCATACCCGTAAAAACAAAATATCCGTCTACTGGCGATCATTCCGATTGCACCTAGCACAGAATAAGGCCTTCGTATTTCTCTCCCGAGCGCCATCACGACTCGACCCACCCAGCGTCGCAGCCACTGCGCCTCGCAGCGTCTCACATGGAGCGCTACGACAGTACGCGGTTAGGACAAGGCGGACGCGTCTGCCTCTTTTGCAGCAACAATCGTTAAGCTTCGGTGTGTTTGCTGCTCGGGGCGGACCGGAGATCAACTCACCAAGACGTCATGCGCAGGACTTGTCGTGTAACTATAGTGTATTCAATGGCGGTCATAGCTGACCTCGCTGCTGCTTTCGAACCACCGGGGAAGAGATAGAGGGGAAAGCTGCTTTTGTACGAATTTTGAGTGAAAGCTAAACTTCTATCACCTTCTAGAGGGAAAATGGCGACGTCTGGGGAAGCCTGGGACATACAAAAGAAGTCCTGGAGAGAAGAGAGTTTCTACTTCTTTTCTTATCTTGTGATTGCCCGAAAGCTGACAGGAAACTCCTCCGGAGCATGTGCTGCGAGCAGTTACCTCAGATATGGCGTCCAGTGAATACCACCAATTGATCTTGAGCAAGTTTCACTAAGCGGTGTTGCTCAGACTCTAACCTGACGTTCGACCAATGCCCAGCAAAAATTCCATACACTTTAAGAAAATGCGCACCTTCTTAACACTAGAGGTCAAGATAGGTGCAGTAGGCAGTGTCACAAAATCCGCTTGACGATAGAGGCATGTCTTTTGTATACGAGCGGCGAGCGACGGATCTTCTTGAAGTATATTCGTTGTTTTCTTACAATACGGGATGGAAATATGCAGCTGCGGCTCCTCCTGGTATACCTTACCTCCGGACGTGACGGGGCGCGCGGGTGAACGACCGCTCTGTCTTTTCTTTCGTGTGTTTGCTTTGTTCCTGTCGTCATGCGATGTTCGGGGGAGTTGAGTGGGAACACCATTAGGAAAGGTTCAAAGCCAGGAAAGGCACTGAAGTCGAGAGACGCGGAACCGTTCAAGTCGAGTCCGGGAGGCGCGACAGGCAGCGAGCCAGGTCCAGGCAGGGGAAACCTTCATCGAAGTGTGTGTGTGTGCGTGTGGTCGGCCCCTCGAGCCCTCCACTAGCCCACAGCTTGACACCGGGTCCACCCTTCTCCCCCTGGGCAGTACAGCGCCAGACGCCGTAACTCCCGGACACTTGACAAATGAGACACTCTCTTCGCTCTCACTCTCGCTCTCTCTCACTCTTATTGTAGTATTCCGTAATTCATTTCGAATTGCTTTAGCCTTTAAGCATTTCTATGTTAAGTCCAGGCTTAAATTGTTTCGTGTTCAATTATCTGCTCAAAATGTAGCACTGTTGCTTTTGTCACCGGAACATCGGCCGAGTGAAGATCTTCGGCAACTTGTTTGTGAACGCGCCTCGCAGCTTGTGAGACTGTTATTTAGTTTTTCATAATCCAATCATTATATTTATTTAAACACTCGTTCGTTTTAACCTATGCGTTGTTTCCCATTCATTGGAATAATTCCACCAGGGTGTGGACCGATCGCCCAGTCGGACATACTTTGTTTAATAGAAAGTAAAGATTGTATACGAACTTGTGAAACACACGTAAAGTTTTGGAAGTTGCAAGTTACGCGTGAAAGTGAGCCTAGCAAGCGTAATTTTACTCATGACACGGCAATATCTATATGACAGGCCAAAATTCACCATTCCACTGCTACTGGCAGGCCAACATCGCCCATTGGATGACAATGTTTTTCTAGTATTGACAAGCTAATGGTTGTGACAAGCCAACATTTTTATTCTAAGGAAGCGTTTCAGCAATATCAGCAAGCCAATACAACTGACGTGCCGATATTGCGCATTTCATGCCATTGTTCATCCACTCTTGCTAAGCCTATGGAGCTAACAAGGCCGCAATGCCCAGTTTATGCCATTTTTCTTCCAATATTGATAAGCCAATGAAGCCGACAGCCCAACGTTGCAACAGTTTGTGTCACTGTTCTTCCAATATTGGTTTTCCAATAGATAAGATGGGTCATCATTGGAAACCTTGTAGAATGGCACAGCCATTATTGGTAAGCGATCGTCTCCTAACGACTGTCACTGCTTCATATTTTGCTAGTGTAATTTCAATGTTGACCCAGCACCACGTACTGCATGGCTGGTTACCTCTTAATGTTTTGCCGCGAATCCAATCAAGAAAGCGCGATTTATGCAAATTAGCAACTTATATACCAAGTGTTTTATGAAAACGGCTATTGATAGGAGGACATGACTGTACTCAATTTTCTTGCAATATTACTCTCTGGGCACTGCACGTACAGTGAAATAAGTAAATAGATACGTATATACAACGGTGCGACTTACAGATTGAAAAAAAAATGGTAACTGCTCTTTTATTTACTGCGGCGCATTATGTATTTAGTGTCTATCTCGTTATAATATACGCGACAAAATCAAATATTTCAGTTACTTAATTCTTGAGGAAGGGCACCAATATTTATTTTCGTTTCTACCTACCGAATCCCTCTAAATAAATAGGTAAATTGAATACAATTAACCGCTTGTGTCTATTACGTTTTGGTTTGATAATGAAATCTAGAGCAAAATTATTATGTAATGAAACTCCTCATCAATGAACTAAAGTAAAACTCGCCATTTACATTCCTTTACACTGCACATATCCCGCAACGAGAATGAAGTCAATCTTTTAACGTCAACGACTCTGCAAGAACAAAGTGAATTTTTGAAGAATCTTGTTTTCTGTCGAATAGGCTTCGACGGAATCATTCTGAACTTTATAATACCCAAATATATATTTAAAACTCCGTCTTTTACATGGCATAAAAAATGAGCACACGATTTAAGAAATAAAACTTTAAAACCCCTTATTTTCGCGGCCATGAGTTTTCAGGAATTGGGCACCGGGGTCATATTCGCGACCATTAAAATTTGCGATTTCTAAAGGCTTAAAATCGCCTTTACAGACAGTAGATCTATTCGCTCCCCTATAGTTCAAAAAGTTTGCAACTCACGAACATAAACATTTTGCAGTATATATTTGAGTCAACGGTAGAAATATGAGAAAGTAATGAAAGGGAGGTGCTTCGAATGAGTTTTATCTTCGAGGCCACAGTTTCAAGGAGATAAAAGTTGCAAAGCGCAGGTAGATAACGCGACATAACATAAACAAGGTCGCGATACATCTTATGAGAAGTAAAAAATTCCAGAACTATACTTTCAAACTGTGGAACTCAAATTGTATTCATTTTGTACCCATAACAGCTAGAACTCTTTTCTAGTACCCCTTGGTGCACCACAGTTCATACAAAGACAGACATAAATGTGCATTCTTCTTTCTGATGCAATTTCAGAAAAGTTTACTTTATAATCAACCACTCCTTCAGACATGGGACGATCGGGAAATGCGCCGTGGAGGGGATTTCTTCGTTTCACTTCGAGTGCTTCTCTGGCGAAACTTCGCCCACAGTGGTAAGGAAGCCATATGGATGCCGTTTTCTCTCAAGCACTACTATATTTCTTGTTATATTCTAAAGTAAGCCACCTATACGCTTTACTGCTGAACGGGAACACTGGCAGATAAAAACGTGAAGCCCTCAGATATCAAGGTTCACCGAACCATAAAAATCTAAACGTCAGGATTCCACGCGACAAACAAACAAAGAGCAGCCGTCAAAACCCTCCCTAAGGACTGCCCAAAGATCAATTCACATTATCCCGGATGCTTCACAGCGTGGAACAATTATATAAGTTTCGTAGTGACTTATCTCAGTCTCCATTCGGACCCCTATCTTTGAAACCTTAGGACTGCACTCCGCAACAGTGTATTTGAAACGTTTACTTTTTTTTGTCATTTTACTCTTTATCTTAGCTGGGTTCCTTTTTTGTATTATTTGGCAGACGTGCGTTAGTGTGACGTAAGAACGTAAATTCATAAAAAATACTTGATCATAATGTTTTGCGAGGGGCCTATTTAGGAAAATTATTAAAGTCCGGGATAATGAACTTGTTAATTATTTTTGCGTAATCAACTTTTTTAATATTCTGTTTAAGGGCATGGTTTAAATAAGAAAATTGTTCAGCATCATCAAAAAACACTAAATCAACAAATTCAACGATAAAAGGTACGCGAAGCATTTTACGGCTTTCTGAAAAACCGCACAAATTCGACGGGTTTTTAAGTTTAGGTTTGCTATCGGAGCTTATCTCGGCCCCGACAGCACTGCGCCCCGTGGAGAAATAGTGCAACCAACCTTTTCTGCGCTGTCATCGCGCGACGCAGCAGAGGCTGGTTGCACTATTTCTCCACGGGGTGAGGATCCCAAAGGTTGATTTTGAAAGCGGTGCTTGAGGTGTATATTTTTGTGGTGCGGATCCTGGAGATTGCTCTGAATGTTGATATTTGAAAGCAGTGTTGTATTTGATTTCAGTGTTTGTATTACCCCATCCTGCCTTGGCCCTTGAATGGGCTGGCAGTATTGTGAAAGAAGAAAGAAAGCGACACAAACCTTTTTTTTTTTTCTTGTGACGCGTAGTTCGTTCGCCTTTTGTCCATCTTTCGTGAAACACCCTATATATATATATACATATATACAACGGGCATAACGTCGGGGGGCCGAAGGCGTGGGTATATAACTGAGAAGAAAAGAAAACCCCTGGTGACAACAGCAACAACGGACGGTTTATTCTTCGACGTTTCGGCCGGAGTCCGGCCTTCGTCAGGAAGAACTTTTACAGATGAACGCGGGTGCTACGGTCGAGTCCAAGTTTCAAAAACGGCGGGATGACGGTTGGAGTTTCCAAAGAAACTCCAACCGTCATCCCGTCACTCCAACCGTCATCTCTCTCCTTCGCTTCTTTGGGAACTGCAACCGTCATCCCACCGTTTTTGAAACTAGGACTTGACCGTAGCATTGTATAAATACCACCCGCGTTCATCTGTAAAACTTATTCCTGCCGAAGGCCGGACTCCGACCGAAACGTCAAAGAATAAACCGTCCGTTGTTGCTGTTTTGACCAAAGGTTTTCTATACATATACATACATATATATATACAGGGTTTATTAAAGGTTTGAGCGTGTTGGTGATTTACATTGACATAAAACGAAAGAAACACACAAGAGGACGAAACAGACGACACAGCTTTCGACTTGCAACGACAGATTTACTGGGGCGGAGAGTCGCTCAGAGCTCGACTTGGGGAGGCGATGGGGAAGGGCGAGGGGGATGAGAGGAGATGCAAGAGACACAGGGAAACCATTGCGGGGGCGAACACAGCGGGCGGTCGGGAGTCTGGTCTGTGTTTCCTCTCTCGTGGATGACACCTCGCGTCGCTTCTTGCCGTCGGGGTCGAGGCGGAGAGCGGGGAAAGGGGGGGGGGGGGGGCGTCATCGGAATTCCTTGGGGAAGGCGCAAGACCGCAAGACGGACCAGAGGGTCAAGCGAGAACAGAAGGCGAGAAGTAAGAACAGAGGGCGGCTTTCCGGGGTTGTTTTTGTTTGCTATTGTTTTTCTTTTAAGCTCTAGTGCCGCGCGGGCTGGGGGCTCCCCACCCTCGCAAGAAGCGAATCTCTCTCTCCGAGAGTGAAAGAGAAGGGCTGGAGAGGTTTGTTGTCGCCGACTTGATGTTTACGGACTCTATTATTTCTCTTCCGAATCGAGATCGGTGTCCCCCTATGATTTTTGTTTGGGTGAAATGGGGTGTGCAAGAGGGACAGTTTTTTGCGTGGACAACGACCGGATGCGCGGAATCCTCGGGCGGGTCCGCGATCTCCCTCGCGTGTTCACGGAGACGGTCGTTGATACATCGGCCCGTTTGACCGATGTACTCCGCTCCGCACGAAAGAGGGATCGTGTACACTTTCTCTCGCGCGCAGGGGCGGAAGCACTGGGCGTGTTTTTTAGTGCAGGAGGGCGGAGGTTCCGGATTGTTGACGCGCTTGCACATTCCACCCAATTTGAATTTGCAGGTGAAAAGAACCCTGGTGTCGAATTTGCGTGCAAGCGCACTTAAACGATGGGATGTGTTGTGCACGTAGGGAATGCATGCAGGGATTGGAGGAGAAAGATCTGGGTGGGGAATTGCGGGGCGGCTGCCGGACTGAACTGATCAACTTTTGATGTTTCACGAAAGGATGGACAAATTCGATATTGCGAAAACTACGCGTCGCACCAAAAAAAGGCTTGTGTCGTTTTGGTCCTGGGCCAGGGACCTATTTAGGAAAATTATTAAAGTCCGAGATAATTAAATTGTTAATTATTTTTGCGTAATTAACTTTTTTATTATTGGGCTTAAGGGCATGGTTTCAATTAGAAAATTGCTCAGCATCGTCAAAAAACACTAAATCAACAAATTGCAAAACGATAGAAAGCACGGGAAGCATTTTACGGCTTTCTGAAAAACCGTACAAATTCGACGGGTTTTTAAGTTTCGGTTTGTTATCGGAGCGCATCTCCGCCCCGGCAGCACCGCGCCCCGTGGAGAGATAGTGCAACCAGCCTCTGCTGCGTCGCGCGATGACAGCGCAGCACAGGTTAGTTGCACTATCACTCCACGGGGCGCGGTGCTGCCGGGGCGGAGATGCGCTCCGATAACAAACCGAAACTTAAAAACCCGTCGAATTTGTACGGTTTTTCAGAAAGCCGTAAAATGCTTCCCGTGCCTTCTATCGTTCTGCAATTTCTTGATTTAGTGTTTTTCGATGACGCTGAGCAATTTTCTAATTGAAACTATGCCCTTAAACACAATATTAAAAAAGTTAATTACGCAAAAATAATTAACAATTTAATTATCTCGGACTTTAATAATTTTCCTAAATAGGCCCCTGGCCCAGGACCAAAAAGACACAAGCCTTTTTTTGTTGCGACGCGTAGTTTTCGCAATATCGAATTTCTCCACCTTTCGTGAAACACCCTGTATATATATATATATGAGTGTTGTGTGGTAAAGATTTGCTTCTTGTGTTTATTATATCAAATATTCTACACACATTATTTGATATAAGTACCTGCAAATATATAATTCTAAGGATACTTTTTCCTTCATGGCTCAACTACTGGCATCCTTTACAAAAATGGCATATCTGGACTTATAAAAAAGAATATGGTTATGCAAAATACTGGGCATATCTAGCCATGTCAAGCAGATAAGTGTATATAAGGCATATCTAGTAAGATATGCCCAAGGTTTTATATATCTATATCTGAGTCTGCCAAACAGGGGTATATCTGCCTCCCATATCAGGCCAGATATGTCCCAATTAAATAAGGCGACCATTATATATAATGTTGTTTTCTACATAATACACTACCAAAAGTGACTTTCATCTGTGTATAAGAACAATGCCAATTGATATTGAGCATGTACCAACTTTTTATTATTTTTACATGAGCTGCACTTTACGCCACTCCTATGTCGCGCAACTTAATTCCCAGGGAAGCAGGATTATCGACATTCGCTTAGCGAATGTCGATGAAACGTTAATGTAGACGGAACGTGTGTCCATCAAACGTGTATTCACGAGAAGGTGGCCGTGGGTACGTGTTAGAGCGTAACGCAAGGAGAATAAAAAATCTGTATTCTACCTGCAGTTGTGACAGGATTTTAGTATTTCGGGGAAATTATTCTCCCGGCTGCCAGGAGATAGACATACGGCCTCATTCTAGAGCGCAATCAGGAAGAGTACCTTTAGAGAAACGACCAATTGTCGCGAAGTAGGTTGCAGCGCACTTACGTTGATGAGACGGGACTGGAAAGGTGTAATCCGAGATATAATGTCGACATGGACACGGCAGAACCACCACTCAAACACAAAAACGAGAAGTAAGGCGTCCGTGAAGATTCAACACGATGTAGCAATGGCTGTCATTTGTAGAACCGAACACTCAAACGCATCACACAAACTTTCTGGGCTTTCTTTGAAGAAATCGTTTGTTGCCGTTATACGGGTAGGACTTTTTCGAATTTACTGCAGAAGCAAAAATCCGCAGCATCCACGCAGGGCGCAACACACGCCAAACTAAGTCCGGCAGAACGCATTCCGAGATTGCCAACGGCTAATACGTCATCCGGCACACCACGCGACCACGCGCATGTTCTACCACGCTTTCAGCTTAGGGAGAGAGAGAAAAAGAGAGAAGGAAAGGCCAAAACGGGAGTGCACACACAAAAAGCCTTATCGGCTCATCTTCTGGGGACCTCCCAACAATGATCACAACGAAAGGATCTATCACTTGTACCCAAGGTCGATAGGCAGGAATGCTATATGTGGCCTTGGGGCTTGAGAGGAAGGTGCCATGTTCTGCCTTTATCACCCAGCTTCTAGACTGTAGGCACGGGACCCCAACCGAAGACAATGATTACCCTAAAACAGGCATAGCGCCTACCCTCCTCTCAATACCGAGTGAACAGGACACTCTATGCGGCCCAGCCTTTGAACTTCCAAAAAAGCTGTCAAGCCCAAAATATACTTCAAAGGAAAACTATGCGCTGCTATTTTTGCACAATGATCTCCGCAATATATATGTAATACATATACAGTGATGTCTCGTTAATATGGACACTAGTTAATATGTCCTCGTTAATATGGACAACGGGACAAAAATGCATGTATTTTCCCAGTTTTTTCCCGAAACTCGTGTCCATATAGCGGGTATCCATATTAACGGGGCCCATATTAACGAGACCTGACTGTAGTTATAGATATATAGATATATATATAGATTATATATTTGCAAATTAAATCTTAAGATTATGTGTACACTGTTAGGTTCGTGTTTTTAAACTTCAATTTCTTTACGAAAAAGTTACACATATAAGACACCACGGACAGCACATCTTCTGACTTTCAACACATGATGAATCCCCGACGCTCGCAAACGAAACGTTGCGGAGGTACTGCGCGAACGGGTTTTCTAAAGATGCTACGTGAGGTACTCGGGCGCAACGGCTTCGCATTCGTTCGAAAGGAAAGGATTCGGGACGACAAAGTAGCGTCTTCCATCTTCAGTGCAAGTCTGATGCTTTTGTTTCTCCGCTAAATATAGCGGGGAAACATGAACAAAATGAGTTTCACTGTTAGATTTAGCGTGAAAATTGACGTCAAGTGACATAAGCACCAACTCAATTTCCCGCTAAATTTAGCGGGTCGGTTACACCAATGCCGACACCGCTTAAGGCGGAAACGGGCGCCTAAGAGCTGCGATATAAAATCCATTATTGGATTAACTCGCTTTCCGTTCTTATGCACTTCGTCATATTGTTACACGTCAAACATACAACCAAATTTTTTTGTCTTTCAGTCTTCAAAATTAGCAATTGATCAATTGGTCCAAATATCTGGAATAACTTCACTTTAAGGATGTTAACAATAGTTAAGCAACTACATGAGACTCATGCAATATAGATCGATCAACTAGTGTTGACTGAGCAAATTACAAAAATAACGTTTTCGTCGGCGGCGGCCGTGACTACCTTTTTTTATTTGTCAACCTAATAGTTTCTTGTTTGTTTTTTTTCCTCGGATCGATCAGCGGGTTTCGTCGTGAGCGGACGCGATTAGCGATTCATTCTGCTGAAGTGGTTATAACTTTCGTGGTAATTAACAAGGCGGCGCGAGCGGGAGCAAAATTGATGTTATGACCGTGTTGATCAGCTAGGATATCAAAGAAACCGCGGAAGATATATGCTCGCATCAGTTACATGCCAACTGAAAAAGTCCTGCGTGGATAAGTTGCTGAATATCCATCTGATGAGTTTGTCTTCAAATGCCCCATTCGGAAACATTTAAAATGGAAATATTTGATTAATCCTCGCTTTCCGATCTTACTTCGTCATATCGTCACACGTCAAACATATACAACCAAATTCACTTCGACTTCTCAATCTTCAAAATATGCAATTGATTAATTGGTGCAAATTTTCTTCGAAATAAACTTCACTTTAAGGATGTTAACAATAGTTAACCAATTGCACAACATGTGACTCTCATGCAATATAGGTACAAATCAACTAGTGTCTTCGCGAGTACATATGGCTTTTTGCTTACACGGCCGATATCTGATATCGTACTAAACGGGGCCCATATATCATTATCAGGGATATTCTATTTATATATATCGAGAACAGGAATCGGTATTTGACTGTTTATACGGCGCTCATCGGGCCGCATTTTTACGCATCTCTATATGGCCCCATAGGGCTGTACCGGCGCACTTGTAAGGCGCTATCCGGCCGTATTCGCCAACACAGCGCGGCGCTATATGGCCATATATG
>JAZHYW010030064.1:0-14757 GCA_037355805.1 Ixodes ricinus
AGTCGGTACCGTCACGTGTCACGTGACGTCACATGACGTCACGTGTGATGTCATATCACGTGAAGCGGACGTCACACGTGGCTGTTTCGTCCTGACCCTATCGACCCGCTAAATTTAGCGGAAACTTTCCGTTAAATTTAGCGAGGAAGTCTTCCACTAAATGTGGCGGGTAAATTTTCCGCTAAGTTTGGCGGTAAAATTTAGTGGGGCAATAGGGTCATGACGTCGCACGTGTAACGTCACGTGTGACGCCACACGGGACGTCACACGTGGCTTCGCGCGTTGCATTATGAGATTTTGTTTCGTACTACCGACACCGACGCCGGATTTTCTGCGACACGAGCTCCTAAACACTATCGCGTCAAAATGGTTTTAGTGGTTAAACTAGCAAAATCAGTTTGCCTGGTCTTTTTCTTATTCTTGCTTTAAGATAGTGTGCGAAGGCCTGTAGTCTGTCATATTGAAGACTTGATTTGCAGTTCGAGAAGAAACAAGTTATTTTGACTCTCACGGACAATATTTAGACGTCAATTCGACCGTGTGTTGAACATCCCATGCGCATCCTTGTCTAGGGTGTACGCAAACACTTATAAGAATTGTGATGTCAAGGTTTTAAACATTTAAAAACTCGTTTAAAGAAAGCGGAGAAGAACTCTCTTTCATTTACGATATTACTGACTAATGTAACGCCGCCTAAGTTGGGGAAAACGAAGAATGACTCGGTTACTAGAGTAAAGCATGTGGCAAGCAAATGTGGATGTGACATAGTTAAAACTTTAAAGGGGTCATGAAACGATATCGGGTTGGAATGTTCATGACTTTGTAGAGGCGCAGTGGTCCTAGTCTTGCCCAAGTATACTCGCACAGACCGCTACTGATTCAGAAGCTTCCTTGTCGCGGTGAAATTGCGAGCATAAAAGGGACTATTTTTCAGTCTTGCTCTCGCAAAGTTTGATGACGTAATTGTGGGATCAAAACCACCCGCATGACGACAGTCGATCGCGGGTCATGGATTGGACATGAGAACCGTGTGAGCACTCCACTTCGGCTCGTAACAATCAATGCCTCGGCGGACACTCGGGTAGTGGCTCGTGTCCAACCACTGCGGTGATGAGAATAGCCGAACTCTAACAATGCCTGGAGCTCAGCACGCGTTTTCTACTTTGCGAACCTCAGCGCCTGACTATGATTAACGTTGGCGGCATAGGATAGGCAGCACGCCACGTGGTGGCTTGTTTTGAGTTTGGATTGAGGGGATGAACGATGGTCATAGTTTTCTTACTTTTTGTGACATCAATTGTTTAGAAAGTAAAACTGGGCAAGCTTACTCTGTTATTAACGTTAAGGATTGATTTTAAGTAGTGTCTAGCGATAGAAAAAAATATTTCATGGCTCCTTTGAAGTTGAGAAATACGAGCAAAGACAAAAAGAAGATCCATGTTCGTTTGTGTGCCTGTTCGTATTTGTTCTTATTCCTGTTGCAATCTTAAGTCATCTTTACGCAATACCAAGATAATCTGTCCCCTCCAGAAGTTCCTAAAAGTTGTAAACTCAGGAAGCCTCACGGTACCGTCTTAATCAAGATTTTGTACTAAACAAGCGTCTTTTTTTCGCATATTTTAGGTTCAAGTAAAAACTATGTTTTGGGTGTGTGACACTTCAGCTATATTGTCCCGAAAGACAGAAGCAGAAGCGGCGAAAATCCAGTTTCATATTGAAAGTTAATGCTCGAACTTGTGTTGAACAAAATAAAGAACGAGCGTCGAGACAGCAGAAAAGCTGGCGGCGATTTGGCGGCGTAACAGCAAACAGCAGAAGAGAGCGAGACCGACTCGACAAGGTCCCGCGCAGCACCTTATTAGCTAGTGTGAGTCGGCATTTCGAAAATTTGGCCCAGAAGGTTCGAGCGTCGAGTTTCGGGTTAAGAATGAACAGGCACTTTTGAAACAAGAAAGTAGGACGAAATGGTAAAAGCTACGTTCCGAGTAAGAATAAACACGTACTTTCTAGAGGTCCGTGAACGAGCTTTGCTTGCGCGGCTCCTGCGCGGCATTATCAGCCCTCTCATCTCCGCCCTCTTTAAATGCGCATCGTCCCGATGCAACGCGAAAATGAAAACAAAAATAGCTAATAAAACAAATATGGTGAGACGATATAAACATGCAGCGCCACAGTCCTAAAGCGCGTAGAACGGCTTGAGTCGAACTACGTGGACCACTTGGGGTCGTGGCTGGCGGCGTCCTGAAGGTCGGGTCCCGTCGGGGAGCACTTCGTAGTTCAAGTCCCCAAGGCGGCGAAGGGTCTGAAGCAGCGTTTTAATTGTTCCTCACTGAGGCTGCGGCGGCGAATGGCCGTCAACATTCACACCTTGTCTCCGGGCTGGAACTCCACGTCGCGGCGACGAAGGTGTACCGGCCATCGTCGACACGTTGTTTGTCGTTTATTCGAAGGCAGGCTAGCTGGCGTAGTTCTTCTGCCCGTTGCGTGACGAGCTAAGCGTCGTCGGTGCCGTCGTCCGTCGGGTCGTGGGACAGCATGGCGTCGAGCATTGTTGTCACCTTTCTGCCGTGCTCCAGCTGAAGAGGTCTAATTTCAATGGTTTCTTGAACCACCGTATTGTACGTAAACGTGACGTAAGGCAACACCTCATCCCGCATCTTGTTTCCACGTAGATCGGGATCATGTCGGCGGTGGTCTTGTTTAATCGCACCGTCAGCCCATTGGTTTGCAGGTGGTATGCCATGGTTCGGTGGTAGTCGGTGTGGCTCAGGCGGACTATCTGCTGTGTCAGTTGCGCCATGAACGATGAGCCTCGGTACGTAGTCAGGAGTTGAGGAGCGCCGTGTCGGAGGACGATCGAGTCAACGAAGAACTTGGCTACTTCCCAGAGGTATCTCGACGGGAGTGCTTTTGTCTCGGCATACCGGGTGAGATAATCAGTTGCCACGATTATCCAACGGTTTCCATGCGTCGACAGAGGGAGGGTCCAAGTTTATCCATTCTAATCTGCTCAAACGGTGCTGTCGTGAGCACGATCGGCTGCAGGTTGCCTGCCGGCTTTGTCGGTGGTTCCTTCTGTCGCTGTCACTCGTGGCAAGATCGTGTGTAGAAGTGGACAGTCTTCGGAAGCTTGGGCCTGTAGTACTTCTCTCGAATCCTTGCAGACTCCTGCTGTAGTCAAGGTGACTAGATGTCGGGTCATCGTGGTAGGCTTGAGATATCTCTTCTCGAAGACTAGTAGTGATTACCAGGAGCCACGTCGAGTTTCTGACCCCGAAGTTCTGTTTGTAGAGAATACTTTGCCGGACGACAAAAGTTGGTAGGGCACGTGAAAAGGCTCGGGCTATCGACCCCTCGTCCCTCCAAGTGGTCGATCAGTGCGCGCACTTCAGGATCGTCCTGGTGGAGCGCTGCCATGCCGTTAACGCTCACTGTGCCAAGAAAGCAATCGTTGTCGTCGTGTTTGGCGCAGCCGGTAGCTGACTCGACGGGGGCTCTGGACCGACAGTCGCCGTCGCTGTGCTTTCGGCCTGACCTGTAGACCACGGTAATCTCGTACTCTTGCAGTCGTGGGCTCCATCGAGCGAGACGTCCCGATGGGTCCTTTAAGCTCGCTAACCAGCATAGCGCGGGTGGTCGGTGACCTCACGAAAAGGGCTCCCGTATAAGTGCGGGCGGAATTTCGTGATGGCCCAAACAACGGCAAGACATTCCTTCTCGGTTGTAGAGTGATTTCGTTCCGCGTTCGACAACCTCCGACTAGCCTAGGCGATCACGCGCTCGGTACCCTCTTGTCGTTGAACCAGTACCGCGCCGAGTCCTGCATGGCTGGCGCCCGAGTGAACTTTGTTTTGGATGATTGGTCGAAGTGACCAGGAATCGGTGGCGACTGGAGTCGTCGGTTTAGGTCGTTGAATGCCTGTTGTTGTCCTTCTCCCATTCGAAGTTTACGGCGTCTTTTGTGAGGTGCGTAAGCGGCGCAGAAAGCTTGGCGAAATCCCGAACGAACCGCCTGAATTACGATCGGAAAGTCCCAGGAATCATAGGACGGCCTTTTGATCGGTGGGCGGTGGAGCCCGCCGATCTGGGTAGTTGGGCTATCATATGCCATGTACAAATAAAACCTTGGCGAATGTAAATACCATGTTAGTGTCAATTTAAGGCAGACTGCACGTTGTCTGTCTCCCATCTTATCTATAGAATGAATAATTTTTTATGCATTGTTTCTTTTTTCTTCGATGGTTAATACTCTTAATTCTCTCGACGCAAAGAAAAATAATCATCGTAACGCTCCACATTTCAAATGAGGGAAGGCCAATCTATGTAATTGAATACCAAGACTCATGACAAAGAACGTGACGGTTTGCCGGAAAGAATATTCAAAGCAAGAAATACGCGTCGATATACTTCAGACAAAGCGTCGCGTGTTTTGATTATAATAAATTTCGATAAATTCCTCACGATGCTCTCCATCTCACGATCAACGGGCGCGCATGGAAATTTCTGAGTGTCCCTCTTCCCCGAGGATCCGCGCGTGTCTCGACGTTGTCGGAAGCAGCCCGAATATCTTCGCCTTGCAGATTCTGTTGCCCGCATCTCGAGAGTCCTCTTCTTGGCGAGCGGAGAATATATGGGCGGCCCCGCGGATCGTCATTCACACGCGTCACTTCTTCAGAAGTTCCGGCAGTCGTGATGAGCTTCCAGCGGACGCCGAGAGGACGGCGAATATACCCTATATGGGGGCTTGTGTTCTATTCGTCGTCCTCTCGAGTCCGTTTTGTTGTGTTGGCGAACGAATATCTTTTTTTTGTCTCACTAGTACGACTAGCCCATACACTAAACTTACCATGATAAGTGGTGAATGCTTTCAAACCCGTCAATGAAGCCACCGCAGTGAAACTTTCGTTGTCCTCTATTATGACATGCGCCGTTCTCTGTCATACTCAATTACACCTCGAAGCTTCCAAAGATTTTTTTGTCTTGTTTTGGACCCGATGGCGTTTTCCTAATCATAAGAAACAACTTTTCGTAGCTTTCGCTTTAACCGGACAAAAGCAGGATGGAAGACAATAGTCTCGCATTTCCCATAGATGAACCGCATAGTATACTAGGTGGATCAGCTATGTGGAATGCCAGACTATTGTCTTCTTCCATCCTACTTCTGTCCGGCTAAAGTGAACGCTACGAGAAGAAGCTATTTCTTATTTCTTAGATTTAGGAGAACGGCACCGGGCGAACGAAAACTTCTGAAAGCTAAGAGCGTGTGAGTGAGCAAGACAGACACGGCGCATGTCATATCAGACGACGACAATAGTGTCACTGCGTTGACTTCGTTGACAGGTTTGACCGCATATATTGCTATACCTGCTATCCTGGTTACTTATGTGTATGGACTAGTCGTACTAGAGGGGGACAAAAATACAATATTCTATTACCGACAAAACAAAGTTAGCTTCATGGAGGGGACCCGATAACTTTTCCTTAGCACAGATACATTTGTTTTGTGAGCTGTTGTGTTAGAATGCAATTCCCATGTCTACGAATAACGATATAGCTGACATATCTATAGTACCGCTGTTTGTATTTTTTGTGGCGCTAGACTACTAGGCCATTGGAGTGACGGCGTCCCGTGGAATTTTGTAGGGCTTTTTTTGCGTTATCGTTAAATTGCAAGCAAGGATAGAGTGCGCGTAAGGTCAGAAACCACGAGCAATAATTTATTGTTGAAGCGCACGGCTCTATCGTAGCAAAATTAAAATATTCCCAAATTTAAATAGGTCCTTTTCTAACTGTGTAGCAGTGCTGAGGAGTTGCAACTTCTGAGCCGCAACGATTCCGGAATCACTCTGCACTTTCGCGATCCCGGAAGAGAGGGCGCCTCAAGAGTGCCGCGAAATGAGAGTGCATGCCAGAAGAGCGCGCGTCACGAGGACGCTAACCACCGGGACCCATGGGTCGGTTGTAGTATACTGTAGTCGTAACATCAACAAAATAATGTTTTCTCTTTTTTTTTTTTTTCTGGCGACAGTTGTTACATGCGCGACGAGATCATACAACGTGTTGGGAAAATGTCTCGAATTCGCCCATAGCCTCTAAGATTCATCTGGGTGCACAATTTTGTTCGGGACCATTTCGTACGAGATTATTTCAGCTAGGATCTTTTTTGCAGTTTCTTGCCCGTACCATGAAAGACTTCAAGATTGAGCTATTTTTTGTAGACGCCGTCAAAATCTGGTTATCGACATCACATATGGGGTTACTTTTTGTCCATTTTCCATCCTTTCTTGGAATCGGTAGCAAATGCCTCTATATCATTTTTGAATAATATAAGAGATATTTTCTAATTTATAAGATATTATCGCACCCACACTTTTAAAAAGAGAAACAGTTTGAAAAAATAGAAGCAGAGAACTGTTTCGTTAATTTTCGGTTGAGCTGGTAGACGCCGACTTCACCAGATCCGCTCTTTTATAGAATAGTGATCCCTTATGTAGCTGTATAGTCGCTAACACCATCATCGAAACATCGCCAGGCTAGTCAAGCCCGACGCCATGCCCAACTTACAGTGGTAGTCATCGAAATAATACAGAAATAGACCACAAAGAAGAGCACAGCAACACAGATGCATCGTCACGGAAGCCGTGGAGCCGGCTGGGGTGCCGCGCCTGCGCAGTGGGGAGCGTGATGTCACTGCCAGAGCGCCCGTGAAAAGGATGACGTGCCCACGTTTGCAGTGAATGCTTTCACATCCTCACACGCAAGCAGTCTTGAGTGTCTTCGTCTAATTTTTATAGCTGTCGTTGCGTCCTTCTGCGGTCCATAATAAGGTGACGAAGTATAGATTCTGCAACTGGTGAAGCCGAGTGCGAGCGGCTTTTGAAGCCACAAGGAATGTGCGCCCTTGTAGTTACTAAAAGCATGTATGCGAATGTCATTATTATTTTTGTACCGTAGAGGTATTTAAATGCGTTTGCTAAAGCTATATATTCGAGTTTCCTTGACTTTGTTTTTTAAACGCCTTTCCCCGTAATCCGCCCGAGAGAAGTCATGCCAGCGACTTTTACCTGATGTTCAACAGCCGCCGCTTCATGGAGTAAAGCATGTCGTCGCTTTTTGCCATGCTGGCATCTTAGATTCACTTCAGGCACCGATTAGATGCTTTTAGTTGCCCCGTAAGACAAACACGCCAACCATGTAATACGTATATATATGGAAGGCATACGGTTTGTTTACAAAGATGGGCGGGTTTTGCTCATATTTGTGAGCTTTTCACGGTTCGTCAGGTAAGATTGATTCCTGTCTGTGCCAACCATGACGTTTTATGTGGGGACCCACCACTCGGTTTAATAGAATTGGTGGTTTCGAGACGGAAGGTTTTGCATATCTTTTTTTTTTTCAGTTGTGTATGTGTTTGATAACGTTTGGCGATTATGCTGGCTTTTGCTAGGAACACAATGAAACGGTTAAGAGCCATCTTTTCAGTTTTTTGCACTCGAAATGATGTTGACAGAATGGAAGGGTTCGGTCAATTCTAGGAGTGGAATAGGTCCGAGTGCTCTTCATTCCTAGGAGTTAAAAATGAATGAAATTACCCAAGGCTTTATTGGAATAGAATGGGGGTGTACATTCCGGAATGCGAATAGGGGGTGTACATTCTGCAACACTGCTGTGAACATCATCTGCGCTGGAGAGAGCAAATGCGATGTGCTGAACATTGTTATATGTTGTCATGATGGTAAAAAGACGAAGGTGCTTTTAAAATAACTTTATAGCACGCAAGGGGTACGAGTACACCTGTACTTCCGTCACTCGAAAGCAACACTACAAGCGCTTAAAATTTTCACCTCCAGCTCGTATATGTTTGCAACACTTGTCCTCTCGGTGGAAGTGTGATTGTGGACTATCTTACCGGTTATCACAGCTGCTAGTCGTGGAAACACGGGATCTTCAAAGCAGCTTCCCTTGCAGAGGTTGCCCAGCAACATACCACTAAATGTGTGTTCTTTTGCATCTTAGAACTGTTCTTTTGGCTCTACGTAAAACCAGATGAGACAAACATGTAACCGTAGGAGTTACAACTTACGAAGGTGATATATATTGGCGCCTGTTTGAGCACCTGGAACCCCTAACTAACGGGGTCTTTCCTGCATAAGATTGTGTAGACTGAGCGCGTGCCAATTAATTTGGAGAAACAAAGCATTTCCGTAAACTGACAGAAGTATTGTAAGGTTACTACCGGACACCGTCCACAATGAAGAGAAAAGTTCGAGGGCTTAAGTGCCCGGTAGTAGGCGCCCCCATCCGCATACGACGACAAAGATATTCCAAGGATGCTAATATTCAGATGCGATGCAGTTTCGGAAACCAGAGCAGTCGAGCCCCTCTAAGCAACCATCCACATGATGGCGCGCCGAGTCCAAGAAGGTTTTGATGCATCGGTCCTCTTGCAGCAACGGGAAAAGCAACGATAAGCCAAAGAGTAAAACGAGCGCATAGGATGGAAAGTCATGGATTCCTGGTGCCAGAGGAGAGAAAAAAGAAGGAAGGAAGATATGCAGACGAAATGGAGAGTTGAATATATGCAGAGGGAGCTGTCGTGAAGCTCACCCTCCTGCCTCTAAAAAGCGACGAACAAAGAAACAAAAAAAAGAGAAAAAGCTTGAGGCATATTTTTGTATGTAATGCATATTCGTGGTAAGACAAAGGATATAATAATATATCGTTTCTGCATGGCGTTATCGTGATTTCGTTACCGTTACCGCCATGTTCGAGGCCGAGAACCGGGACATCGCACCTAAACAAAACTTGGCGCGAATATATGTTTGCATAAATGTATCTAAAAAATATTTCTTTGAAGGGTGGGGCTTGGGTGGGGAGGGGGGGGGGGGGGGGAGAGGGGGTCCACAGCTATAAGGACGGTTGGCATTAAATATTTTCCTTCGAGTTGTGTTCTCGGCTTGGTTCCATCATAGCGGTGACGATAACTGTGTCGTAGTAACGTCACAGTGCAGCGTCCGCACAGGCTATGCCGTGCACTACAGTCGGTAGACGGAAGAACAGCATAACTGCGCACTTTTCAGCGATGAAATGGGTGCGGCGATCGCGCTCCCTACATCGTGAAGTGACAGACCGTCTCAGGATAAAATCGTTTGCTTGCGTTGCTGCCTCAAGGAAATGAAAAATTACAACACATTCGGTGTGGGAGTGAATTTGGTGATTATATTCCTTTTGGTTTTTAAAAGATCCCTCTACATTTGTATGAAAGCCAGCAATTCCCTATACCAAGTGATCAAGTCGCTAACTCTCATTCCGCAGACGTTGCGTGACACTGCGTAAGAGGATCAGATGGCCATCTCTCGAGATGACATCTCTCGAAATAGGTATCATTCTTAGTTTCCTAAAAATATTAATTGACACCTTTCTGGGACAATAGCGCAGTATTTTATTCAAGTGGAAATATAGACCAAGATCGGCTAAAATTGGTAAGCTATATTTTATTTTTAAAAATGGCTGCAGATATTACTGTTGTTGGTTGTCTATGAATTGCGATAGCATTCGTCATGTTTACTTCCTCCCTTTGTTCCAAGGCAATATACGACGTCAAGGACGGCGTCTAGGACGACCTCTAGGGCAACTCTATTTCCTAGAGCCCTAAAGATTGTCCGAGAGGCAACCTCTAGGATAGGGCAATTCATTTTGCCCGCTAAGTTGAGAGAGAAAACTGCATTGGTTTGTAGGTCCCGTGATGTGAGGCCACGTTACGCCGAATTTTCCACTAATTTAGCGGAAACTGGATATCGGTGAATAGGTCATGTGACGTAAATGTTTCCGCTAAATTTAGCGCGGAGACTGAACTAGGTGGATAGGTCGTGGCGTTAGTTGCTCCGCAAAATTTAGCGGGAAATATGTGTATTGGTGCATATCGTGACGTCAGTTTCTCCGCTAAGTTTGGCAGGGGAAACTGAATTAGTGCATAGGTCACGTGACGTACAGTTTTCCGCTAAATTTATAGCGGGGAAACTGAATTGGTGCATAGGTCACGTGACGAACACTTTTTCCGCTAAATTTAGCAGGGAAACTGAATTAGTGCATAGGTCACGTGACGAACAGTTTTTCAGCTAAATTTATGGAGGAGAACTGAATTGGTGCATGAGGTCACGTGACGTAACTATTTTCCCGCTAAATTTAGCAGGGAAACTGAATTAGTGCATAGGTCACGTGACGTCAGTTTTCCAGCTAAATTTAGCAGAGAAACTGAATTGGTGCATAGGTCACGTGACGTCAATCATTTTCCGCTAAATTTAGCTGGGAAACTGAATTAGTGCATAGGTCGCGTGATGTCAGTTTTCCGCTAAATTTAGCAGGAGGAACTGAATTAGTGCATAGGTCACGTGACGTACACATTTTCCGCTAAATTTAGCCGGGGAAACTGAATTAGTGCATAGGTCACGTGACGTCACATTTTCCGCTAAATTTAGCAGGGAAACTGAATTAGTGCATAGGTCACGTGACGTAACAGTTTTTCCGCTAAATTTAGCGGGGAAACTGAATTAGTGCATAGGTCACGTGACGTCACATTTTTCCGCAAAATTTAGCAGGGAAACTGAATTAGTGCATAGGTCACGTGACGTAACAGTTTTCCAGCTAAATTTAGCAGGGAAACTGAATTAGTGTATAGGTCACGTGACGTCAATTTTTCCGCTAAAGTTTAGACGGTGCATCTGGGAATCTGAATTAGTGCATAGGTCACGTGACGTACAGTTTTTCCGCTAAATCTATAGCGGGAAAACTGAATTAGTGCATAGGTCACGTGACATCACATTTTTCCGCTAAATTTAGCAGGGGAATCTGAATTAGTGCATAGGTCACGTGATGTACAGTTTTCCAGCTAAGTTTAGCAGGGAAACTGAATTAGTGCATAGGTCACGTGACGTCACATTTTCCGCTAAATTTAGCTGGGAAACTGAATTAGTGCATAGGTCACGTGACGATCAGTTTTCCAGCTAAATTTAGCAGGGAAACTGAATTAGTGCATAGGTCACGTGACGATCACATTTTCCGCTAAATTTAGCAGGGAAACTGAATTAGTGCATAGGTCACGTGACGATCAATTTTCCCGCTAAATTTAGCAGGGAAACTGAATTAGTGCATAGGTCACGTGACGTCAATATTTTCCGCTAAATTTAGCTGGGAAACTGAATTAGTGCATAGGTCACGTGATCGTCAACTTTTTCCGCTAAAATTTAGCGGGGAAACTGAATTAGTGCATAGGTCACGTGATGTCAGTTTTCCAGCTAAATTTAGCAGGGAGAACTGAATTAGTGCATAGGTCACGTGACGTCACATTTTTCCGCTAAACTTTAGCTGGGAAACTGAATTAGTGCATAGGTCACGTGACGTAACATTTTCCAGCTAAATTTAGCAGCGGAAACTGAATTAGTGCATAGGTCACGTGACGTCACATTTTTCCGCTAAATTTAGCTGGGAAACTGAATTAGTGCATAGGTCACGTGACGTCAGTTTTCCAGCTAAATTTAGCAGGAGAAACTGAATTAGTGCATAGGTCACGTGACGTAACATTTTTCCGCTAAATTTAGCAGGGAAACTGAATTAGTGCATAGGTCACGTGACGTCAATTTTTCCGCTAAATTTAGCAGGGAAACTGAATTAGTGCATAGGTCACGTGACGTACATTTTTCCGCTAAGTTTAGCAGGGAAACTGAATTAGTGCATAGGTCACGTGACGTCAGTTTTCCGCTAAATTTAGCGGGGAAACTGAATTGGTGCATAGGTCACGTGACGTCACATTTTCCGCTAAATTTAGCAGGGAAACTGAATTAGTGCATAGGTCACGTGACGTCAATTTTCCGCTAAATTTAGCTAGGGAAACTGAATTAGGTGCATAGGTCACGTGACGTCACATTTTCCGCTAAATTTAGCTGGGAAACTGAATTAGTGCATAGGTCACGTGACGATCAGTTTTCCAGCTAAATTTAGCAGGGAAAACTGAATTGGTGCATAGGTCACGTGACGTCACATTTTTCCGCTAAATTTAGCTGGGAAACTGAATTAGTGCATAGGTCACGTGATGTCAGTTTTTCAGCTAAATTTAGCAGGGGAAACTGAATTAGTGCATAGGTCACGTGACGTCACATTTTCCGCTAAATTTAGCTGGGAAACTGAATTAGTGCATAGGTCACGTGATGTCAGTTTTTCCGCTAAATTTAGCAGGAAAACTGAATTAGTGCATAGGTCACGTGACGTCAACTTTTTCCGCTAAATTTAGCTGGGAAACTGAATTAGTGCATAGGTCACGTGACGTCAGTTTTCCAGCTAAATTTAGCGGGAAAACTGAATTGGTGCATAGGTCACGTGACGTCACATTTTTCCGCAAAATTTAGCTGGGAAACTGAATTAGTGCATAGGTCACGTGATGTCAGTTTTTCCGCTAAATTTAGCGGGAAAACTGAATTGGTGCATAGGTCACGTGACGTCACATTTTTCCGCTAAATTTAGCTGGGAAACTGAATTAGTGCATAGGTCACGTGATGCGTCAGTACGTAGTCTTTCCGCTAAATTTAGCAGGGAAACTGAATTAGTGTATAGGTCACGTGATGTCAGTTTTTCAGCTAAGTTTAGCGGGGAAACTGAATTAGTGCATAGGTCACGTGACGTCACATTTTCCGCAAAATTTAGCTGGGAAACTAAATTAGTGCATAGGTCACGTGATGTCAGTTTTTCCGCTAAATTTAGCGGGGAAACTGAATTGGTGCATAGGTCACGTGACGTCAACATTTTTCCGCTAAAATTTAGCTGGGAAACTAAATTAGTGCATAGGTCACGTGATGTCAGTTTTTCAGCTAAATTTAGCGGGAAAACTGAATTGGTGCATAGGTCACGTGACGTCACTCTTTTCCGCTAAATTTAGCTGGGAAACTGAAATTAGTGCATAGGTCACGTGATGTCAGTTTTTCAGCTAAATTTAGCGGGGAAACTGAATTAGTGCATAGGTCACGTGACGTCACTTTTTCCGCAAAATTTAGCTGGGAAACTAAATTAGTGCATAGGTCACGTGATGTCAGTTTTTCAGTTAAATTTAGGGCAAGAATTTTTGGGGCAAGAATTTTTCACGTGACAAGAATTTTTCTGCTAAATATTGCAGAGAAATTAATTTCGTGCATGGGTCACGTCATGTCATTTTTTAACTAAATTTAACTGGGAAAACTGAATTCGTGCGTAGGTCACATGACGTCAATTTTGCCGCAAACTTTTGCGGGAACCTGAATTTTTTCGTATGTACCATGAGGTCAGGTCACTTGATATCCGATGTCCTGCCGAATTGTGCGGGGAACTGAATTGGTCAAAAGGTCGCGTAAGTCAATTTTCCTGCCAAATTTAGGGGAAACTGAATGGGTGCATTGGTCGTCTGACGCAAATTGTTTCGCTAAATTTAGCGGGAAAACTGATTTGATGCATAGGTCACGGGACGCCAATTTGTCCGCTTCCGCTAAATGCAGAGGGGAAGCTGAATAAGTGCATAGGTCACGTGACGTGAATTGTTCCGCTAAATTGTAGCGGGAACTTTTCATTTACGCTCACGCCTTCAAAAAACCGGAGAACTGGCCACTAAGACCCGCTTCAGACAGGGCAAATTTCTCAGCAATTCTGGGGCTGCTGGTGGGCTGTTCCTTGCTTTTCCTAGATCGATACGAATTGCTAAGATCAGGCCCGGCTCGAAACAAGCGAGCAATTCGGAGCACCTAGAAGTCGTTTGAAGCGGCAGCAGCCAATCAGGGACGCTATATTTTCACGTGATACCCGTGCCGGTTATGGTGACTACAAAAGAAGCGCAACTTACTACAACGTCAATTTTCTAATAAACATCGCTTCAACAACAACATGACTGCAAAAGACTGTTCTGGAGCGAAATTGATGGTTTTTGGAAATAAACCGTTTCAGAAAAATAAGTTAACATTCGCATGTCGTTCAAATCTCTAGAAACGTGGCACTATTTAGACGCACGCGTGCGCGTCTAAATAGTGCCAGAAAAATAAAAAAGTTAGTGCTTGTGATGGCAAATTACAGGAGTTGTTTGCTGCGTGTCAACGCGGGCGGCCCGTGTTGCCGGTGTTGTCCCCTCCAGTTGCTGGGAGCAATTGCCCCGTCTGAGCGTGCATAAGGCATCGTTCACACAGCCGCCTTTTCCCGCCGTCCCGGCGGGAGCGCCGGGCGGCGTTCCTGCCGCCGGAGGAGAGGGTTTTCAAACCGGTTTCAGCCCCAAACTGTGCCGCCGGACCCGAAAGAAGCCAAAACACGATGTTCTACGCTCCGCCGCTCACGGGAGACGGGGGGCGCCGGAGTCTCTGCCAACGGGGGAAGACCGACCTCAGAATAGAAAACTTTCGCTCCATCTGGCGTATCTCAGAAGGTTGGTCACCATGGACACGACTGTGGGAGGGTGGGTGGACCATATCGTGCCACCCCGACGAAGGTAGCCAAGCTTTTTTAGTGACAAAGCGGGACGACGAGCGCGTTTTTTTATTGTTTAACTATTTACGGCTCTTTAACAACGGGCATAAAAATTTTTAGTTTACCGCTGGGCTGTTGCTCGAAATGGTGAGACCACATCAGTTCCCGTATGTTAGACACGGGACTCATGTTTGGTCACAGACTGACGCTTGTTCGCTACAACAGGAAAGAAACAAGACACGCTCGTCCGGGGTAGCAATACGTAACCGGGAACGGAAGGGCGCACAA
>JAZHYW010030065.1:0-61063 GCA_037355805.1 Ixodes ricinus
GACGACAGAATGAGCAGGCCAGCCCAGGCGAACCCGGCACGAGCCGGAGCCATAAAAAGGCATGCGCCGGGGGCGGACACCATCACGGCGAAGCCCTTTATAACTTGGAAGAAGGTGAACCCAGAGGAAGCTAGCTAATCATTTTAACGAGCACTACTGGGCTAGGAGGGCGAACGCGAGCCATTGGAAAAACCGCCGACATTCGCTTTATTCCCAAGCCCAAAAAAAGAACCTAAGTCTTGAAAATCTTAGACCCATCTCACTTACATCATGCGTGGGTAAAGCTATTGAGAGGGTACTAAACACTAGGGCTCACGAGGTACTTGGAGAGAAGGAAAAGCCTCATTGCCTCATACTCAATTTGGGTTTAAGACCTCATACCTCAACACGAGGACATCCTCCTGTGAACATACATAGATTCTTTTGAGAACCCTTCCAGGGGACAAAGACGGTGTATTCTCGCTCTTGATTTAAAGGGGGCTTTTGATAACTTTTCGCATGCCAGCGTACTCAAAGGCCTGAACGAGATACACTGCGGACAGAGAACGTTTGAATATGTAACAATGAAGTTTCTTAACGGACAAGAAGGCTACTCTGACCTTAGGGAGCATGAAATCCAATAACTTTGAACTGGGCTCAAAGGGGACGCCTCATAGGGGCTGTTCTATCTCCGCTTCTTTCAATCTGGCTCTGCGGTTTTGCCGAAGGCAGCTGGGGGCGGTTCCCGGTGTGGAACCGCCCCCAGTGCCTCGAAGCTATCTCGGAAACATAAATTCGCCAGTGCCTCTCGATCAAAACAAAACGTGTAATTTTGGCTTATGTAATTACTCTATCCAGTTTATTATATCCTCCTACAAATACACAGTGCTCAGGTATACCACCGGAAATGCCCTCCTGGGATACCCCTGCTGACTATGATTCACAATAGCAGTAGCCGAGTATCTCTCTGATATCAAAACAACACTTTTCCATTTCCGCCGACTTATCTCTTTTATTTTCCTGATACAGCTCGCCTCGTTGAGGCTGTAGCTGGAGTGGTAGCAAACACACAAAAAGCACAAATAAAAACGTGCTAAAACAAAGAACAAAAAACCTCGGCCACGCTCTGACTGCAATCCACGCAATATTTTAGGTAAAGACCAAAGTGCTGTGCCATCAGCACCGGCGTGAAGAACAAAGGTTCAGCAACACACAACATACTGAACCAGTAGATAACACGGAAAAATAAAATCAATCACAACTCCGATTAAATGTTAAAAGTATAACGACTGCACAACAAAACCTGAAATGTTTACTATTTGATCTAAGATACATTTTTTATTCTAACAGAGATAACAACAATAACAAAGACACTGGCTACAACGTCAACCGGCAACAAAGTCCATTCTCGAATAGTGCGGAAAAATAATGACCGGTGCAAATGCATTATTAGCAGCAAACTATAATTGACAAATGAAATCTCCGATTGACATTTATTCGTAAGTGGAATGTACAGCCTCAATGTGTGAACCTTGGATTCACCGTAGAATCAGCAAAGTTAATCCGCTCGTTTTATACTTCCAAACCCATCTTGGATTGCCTCTACAAAAACATTCCTTCCTCTGCCTAATGTCTCCCTCTCCAGAAACATATTTCGGCTATGGTTCTTCTGTTGAGCTTTATCACGCAAATCTAAATTTCGCCAAACGCCATTTTTGTACCGTACGAGAAAAATATATCAATCTATTTATATGGTTATTGCACACGTTTTCATTACAGAACCTCTATGATATGAAAACAGATAGGACCTGCTATGACTGGAAACTTTTATAGAAAGTAACCTGATATGATATTGTGTCCAATAAGGATATCAAAATGTTATGAATATCATATAAGTTTAAAAATCACACACTGTCGTATCAGTCACCCTACATTGAAGGACTTCCCTCTCTACTCACAGCGGCACAATGGCGGGACAGCTTAGTTGGCGCCGAGAACACGACAGACACCTCAAACCTACTGGCAACGTGTTTGCTTCGGTGGGACAAGGCATTGATATTGGGGAGTACAGCAGGCCTGGCGGGTGGCCTTCGTTTTTTTCAAGGACTAGTGTACCCCCCCCCCAGATATTCTCACACAGAACTCAGACACACCCACAAAAACCCATCGAAGGGAAGCCTGCAGAGGCAAGGCCTTTCAACCTGAGTCGCAAAACGTAACACATACCTATGGGCTTTCAGAATGATATATTTAACTCGGAGAGCAAAGATTGTCAAGAAAGCAGTTTCTACACTTCATTCGGGTTCAAAAAAAGTGCCATGGAATTTCTGGACATAGCATTCAGACCCCGAGGTTGAGAACACGCTCTTAGTTATTTTCGTTCTTAAGAGTGGATGCTACCTCTTAATTTTAGTGACCAGGCTCGCTGTTTACTACAAAAGGGAGGTAAAACATTTCTCACGAATAGTTCAACCATTATCCTTTCTATATTTTTATTTCAAACAAAAACATTTTACCACCTAGGGCAAAAACAAATTGTCGTCTGACGAAATCTAGGTACCTGGTTCAACACTCAGCAGAAAAAAAAAAAGACAAAACAACACCACGGTAAAAATAACTTCCGAACTTCAACTCGGCAATGGACACATATGCCCGCATATATTGTCACGAATGAAAATCGATGAGGCAATGATAACTGAAGAAACTAAACGTTTAATGGGGCGAACTTGTGCCCAAAGAATAAAAGGAAGAAAATATAACAACAGAGCGTCGCGGGCGTCGAAGGCGGCGAAGCAGCAAGGTCGAACGCTGAGGCGAAACTGGCTGCGGCTCGCCACGCGAAGCTCCTTATGTACACATCGCGACACTGTTAGCGCGAACACGACATTGGTGCATTTTCGCATTTACTTCTAAATAGTATTAGCGCAGCACGAAATTGTATTACTTACATCATAGAACTAAATGAGCTCGTTCCGTAGCAATAATAACTTGGATGACATCCCTTGGTTTCAAAGAGAAAAACTAGAAAAACCGGCGATCGCTTGTTCGCGCTAACAGTGTCGCGTCTGTACATGCGTGGGCTTCTGGAATAATTGGCCCAGAAGATTCGGCGTGTAGAACTCGGACCTCCGAACAAGCAACACGGTTCTCGAATTTGCAGAACATTACATTAGGTGTCAACAAAAAGGCGTCCCGCGGCCAGAATCGAACCCTGGCCTTCGCGTAGAAGGCAAGCGCGATAACCGTTAGGCTGCGGTCGCGCTTTTTTTTCTTTCTTTATTGCTTGTTTTGACAGAGAACTAAAAGCACGAAGGCACAAACACACATTGACAAATGTTAAAAGTGCGCTGGCCCGTAATCGGACCTCGCGGCTACATTAAAATCTTTCTAGACAGACCAACCTGTCCAACATTAACGTCCAGTCCGGTGGATCAGACAGTGCACGGTACACTTCACGAATATAAACGGCACTTTCAATGAGGTACTCTCGTGCAGGCCGAACCTGTGCGTCCGCGTTATTAACACCCGTCCTCGTCCTCCAGAGACTGTGGAGGCCGAGGAGCATAAACATATCGTAAGGAACACCGCCTACGTTATCAACAGGTAGAAACCGTATGCCATGCGCTGTGAGGGGAAATCTTTCTTGAGCGTTCGCTGCAGGATGTCCCATAGGAAGACCGCATCCCAACATTCTAAAAATACATGTTCTATGGTTTCGGGCCTTTTACAAAGGAAACAATTGATCGACCATGGCACAAGGAATCCTTTCTCCTCTAGCCATGGTTTGACAGGTAGCACGCCGCAATGCAATTTAAAGAAAAATGACTTAAAAGAAGGTTTTACCGGCATTCTTTTAACTCTGTTTAAAACATCCTGCCCTGCGCCCTCACAGTACAACGATCGGTAAAGGGGTACGGGTAAAAGAACATCGACTAAATCTCTGTACAGCCTTTTGCGACTGACTGAGCTCAAATATTCGAAGGAAAACCGAACTTTAAGCATCCGAAATGCCATCACAACTTCCCGCGTGAACCCCTGAACGCTCGCGCTTATTTGGTCGCTAGAGGATACTACGAATTCGGGCAGGAAGCTTTGCAAATGCACATTAATAAAAGTCCTCAAGAATACATCTCTCTGATCACGTAAAAACAAAAACCTGGAAACTATTTGACGTATAAACAGGTGAGACAGTCCAAGACCTCCGCTTCGAACTGATCGAAACAAGTTGGTACGGGAACAACGCTCCCAACCTGAATTCCAAATAAAAACGGCAAACACCCTGTGCAGCCTCTGCACATTGAGGCGCGACATTGACAACACTTGCAAAATATACCATATTTTCGCGATCAAAAATAAATTGCAGACTGTTGCGCGCGCAAACATGGAAAACTCGCGACCTTTCCAACCTTCTGCTTTCGCCCTTACCCTATCAGTTTCCTCATTCCACAGTTGCTTAGTGTCCCGGTAGTGCTGGAGTGGCACACCGAGATACTTCACGGGCAAGGTTGTCCACTGTACGTTTAGAAAAACTTCAGGCGTGGTGGCCCAGTTACCATGCCAGAAACCCGCGCATTTTCCCCAGTTGATTCTACTCGCTGTTTTCTTACAAAAGGAAGATGCTATACTAGCCACTTCACGCAGACTGTCATGATCAGTACAAAAAACAGCAACGTCGTCCGCGTAGGAAAGGATCTTTACTTCCGAAGATTGTAATCTAAAACCTCGTATAGTGTCATTATGAATTATTCTTAAACAAAAGGGTTCTAAGTAAATCGCGAATAGCAAAGGGGACAGAGGACAACCTTGCCTAACAGAAGACTGGACACAGATGCTTGCACTAACGTTTCTATTAACAATAATCGACGTCGTACAATCGGCGTAAGCCATCTTTATACCGTCCAAAAGAACAGAACCAACATTAACGTGCTCCAAAATGCGAAAAAGAATATCATGTGCAACCCTGTCAAACGCCTTCTCTAAGTCTAGCTGCAGCATGGCAACTCGGCCAGCGAAGGCATCACAACATTCTAGTATGCTTCGAGCCACGTGAATATTTGTACAAATGCTCCGACCTTTTATACCGCACGTCTGATGTGGGCCTACCAGATATGTAATGACATTTTGCAAACGACACGCTAAGACTTTCATATAAATTTTGTAGTCTACATTAGTAAGACTTATTGGTCTGTAAGAGGACACGGATAAAAGTTTCACAGGGTCATCGGATTTAGGGATAAGAACGATATGTGATTTTGAAAACGATGGAGGTAACATATTTTCCCGATAGGCCTCGGTCAGCACCTCATGCAAAGCTTCTGCGGCCTCCGTCTTAAATGCTTTGTAAAACTCCGCACTAAGGCCATCCGGCCCGGGCGTTTTGCTAGCACTTAGTTCCTCGATCGCAACTGTAAGCTCGCGAACGCTAATTGGTTCTTCCAGCCTTTCTCGAACATGCTCTTCAAGCCTGGGCATGAGCGACAAGAATTCTTTCTCGAACCCGTCCTCTTCTGGAACGCTTTTTCGAAGCAGAGCGCGATAAAATTCAACAAAGGCCCCCCCAATCGCTTGCTTATCGCGGGTTATCGAGTTACCAACACACAACTCGGTTATCTCCTTGCGCTGCGCATACCGCTTCTCATCGCTCATAGCGCGCTTCGTCGGTCTTTCGCCCTGCCACAGCTTCTCAGACCGCGAACGCACAATAGCCCCCCTGTATCTTTCGCAGTCGATAACTTCGAGTTGATTCTTCACTTGTCTTATCTCTTGCCCAAACTCGCCCGGCTTCACACTTTCTTCTAGTAAAAACGTGCATAACTGACTACGCAGCGCTTTTTCTTTCTGCTTTCGCTGAAAATTAAGGATACTGCTTCTTTCTATAGCCTTAAGTTTCACCTCCTCTTTAAAAGTTCCCATCGCCCACCCCACATGGTCCCCTCATCCTCATGTAACTTCCTAAATAATTCTTTTACTTGAGCGGTAAAAACTTCATCCTTCACAAGACAGCTATTCATTTTCCAGAGCGACCAATTCCAATTTGGCTGCTTAACTTTTTTACCAATCGTGAACATTACTAACGAATGGTCGCTAAAAGAGACGGGTTGAACAAAATAATGGGCACATAGCGGGACAAGATCGAGTGACACATAGGCCCTATCGAGACGCGCATGGCTAGAGCCCTGAAAATGGGTAAAAAGAACACTATTACTAGAGGATACAGAAGCCACGTCCTCCAACGAATTGTTCGCGACAATATCAGTTAAATAAAGAGCACTCTGGTCGCGAACACGTGTCAAATTCACCCGATCTTGGGGCGCGCAAACACAATTAAAATCTCCAAGAAAAATTACAAATCGCTCACAATTAAGGTACTCGCTCAGACCTTGAAAAAAGACCCTGCGCTCGCACTCACGATTGGGCGCATAATAGGCCACGCGCGCTACGTACTTGGTAAGCTGCGCGCGCGGCATATATCAAAGTGGAGGTACCAACCGGAGATCGATACATTGGTTTTCTGATATTAAATCTGCCCTGCGTTTCTACTTTGTGTCATAAAAAACATAGATGATGTTTATTGAGTACGGTGTAAGCAAATTGTTGGTGTCAGTGAGCTATGCAACCACACGCTTATTGAATTTGCGGTGAGCTTTTTATTTTTTTTAAAGATGTCTAAGACTGAGTTTTGTAACGGGCGACAACGGAATTTCCAATAAATGAAGATGAAACATCTGTCTGTGAGGCACTTTAATTTCTTGAATCAAACCCTACATTATTTTCTTCTCCCCTTGCGAACGAGGACAACCTTCCAGTATTTGAAACACCCGTATGGTGCTATGTACCCTGGAAGTATGGGAGTCCCGCGCTCGTGTGCTGTATTCTCAACGTAAGCCCCGACATGCGCCGAACCTTTGTCCGGCAAGAAATATTCAATACGAAAAACGCGGAATATCAAGGGAAAAAAAAAATGTAATACCCTAATGAAACATTTATCATTATAAAAAATACTGTTCTTCGAGTTGGCCACGGACATTACTAAACAAAATTTCCGTACCAGGCGTACCAGTGTAAAAATGTACGTCTGCGTAATTGTGTGCCCTTACCAGGCGGCATCTTGCAGAATAACACCTGCATGAAGCGACAGCCGGCAGACAATGGCTTACGGAAGAATGAAACCTGCATGACAAGACAATGTAGGAAACGCTGGAACATTTTCTTTATTGAATAGCTGCTTTCTTAAAGGGGCAATCAAGCGGTTTTTTGGAGAAGCTACTTTTTGGTGCGATGGCGTTAAGGAAGTGTCAGTGAATGAGTATCTTCAGTTTTAGAAGGCAGAACCGCCTATTAATCACGCAGGAATAAAATACGTGCGGACTCTTTTCTGTACTTGCGAGGACCAATGAAATTATTGTATGTTTGAAAATTTTGGCGGCCTTTGTAAAGTTTCGCTAAAGAAACAATTTTCAGTTCATTTAAATATGTTGTGCATGATAATTTCACAAGACGTAAAATATTTCTAGTTTAGAATACGCGATACTGCAATTATCGTTTCACAAACAAGGGACTACGTTTTCTCCTTGCCTTCCTCCGCGGGGGTGAATTTCCCGTTCCCCCGGGATGCGCGGAAGCGCACGTATCTGCGCGCGTTGCAGGCCGGTCGTGCCGGTCGCGGGCCGGCCAGGCCGGCTCCTTCTATCCGCAAACATGGCGTCGGTGGTGATCGTCGACGTGGACGGCGTGGTGAAAGCTCATCGTTCCGCGTAAAAGCGCTATCCTTGACTGTGAATTTTCGTCGTGTGTCGCTATGATAACCCAGCACGTACTAGAAGGGAAGATCCACCTACTCGTGCGGCGATGTCGTGGCGGCACTCTCAAGACAGCAGAAACGCCCGTGCCGTCGTGTTTGTTTACTTCGACTACAGTGGTGCTTTCTAAGCATTTGTGTCCTCGAACATCGCCCGGATTTCTTATTTGGCGCATTTCATGCGTGTGCTCAAGTTCAAGGTATTACTGGCGCGTACCGTATAAAGGATGCGAATTTTCACGCGTTTTCATCACCGGAGAAAAGTGATTAGTGTTAGCAATCCTGAACGCTCACAACGTCTATCTGATCACGAAATCATATTTCTACGTTGCTATATCGCTGCTAAGATTACATTGTCTTTTATAATCGTAGAAAAGGCGTGTGGCGATATTTGTACTATTGCAATGTCGTGTATTAGAGTCGTGATCGTCCAAGACGGCGTACTGCATCTTTTTATTTTCTTTTTTCATCCACTGTACCCTGCAAGCCTATCAAGAAAAAATAATAATAAAGCTTTAGGCTATAGAAAACTGTCTGTCTATATTCTGTTACGGCATTGAGTAGCAGTGCGTCCCCTTTTAGAGGGGCCGCTGAAACAGCTGACGGCGGCGTATAGAAGCGGTCGCCGTGCTGACGACCCGCTGCGCTTGTTGTAGTGGTTGCAGGTGTGTGTACGCGCGGCGCAGAGCGGTCGTTCCGGTCGCTCCGGTTGCAACGGACGCAGTCGTAGGTACGCGCTCGTTGCACATGTCTGAACCAGCCTCCCGTCCTCCGAGGCGAAAGTCAACGTGGCGACATCGTTTGACATCACGTACCAGAGGTAACGCTGCGATGTCAAACGTTGGTTTGGTTACGACTTGCCCCAACCGCAAATCGAAGAACGCCCGGAAAAGGTCTGCGTTTCGTCGTCCTCGGAACCCGAACATGACTCCGAAGCGCTGCTATCGTCCACATCGCACGTCGGAGTGGCGTCATAGGAAATCATCCCCAGGTCGGCTGTCCGCCGAAGAATTTCAACCTCTAACGGCGTCAGGTCCTCGAGCGTAGAGAACTCCGCCATGATCGAAGCTCGAATGACAAAGAGGTTCGGCCGATGCGGCTACCTCGGGATCACTGCGCGACGGAACGTCGTCCAACGCCATTGGCCCGAGATCTTTTTGATAAGCGTGCGAGGACCAATGAGAGTGGTTTCGTTTTCGGATGAATCCGAGGTTTGGCGGCCTTCAATTACATTTTTATTAAAGAAATAATCACCGTATGACTATACTTTTTGGTTTTTAGGGATACTTAGGGCGTCTAAATTCAGCTGTCATCATCAAAACACGAACTCAAAAACCACTTGAGTGCCCCTTTAACCACATATGTTGCTGATATTAACGTATTTCTTTTGTATTTTCACTCTCAGTTACGGATATCGTGAAAGCTTATATTGAAATGAGCGAAGCTAGCCGAATGGCAATGGGCCCAGAAGGTTTGAAATAACTTCTATTATGCATCATCTCCAATCTACAGTAATTGATGGATTGTCTGTATGATGGATCTTAATTCATTAGCCTGAACTCGATTTTGCAGGAGGTCATGCGCAGTCTCAATAAGCCAATAATCACACGCGCCACTAGCGTTGATGGCGTTTCCGAAATCGTTTCTTCGTATAATGTTTGTTTTGTTTTTTAATGTAATTTTATTAAATAAAATACATAAAAAAACTTGATACAGATGTATTCGAGCAGATAGCGACATGTCGCGATATAGCAAGGCGTATTTGGTAGAAAATAATTCAAACTTAGTACAGACCTAATAGTATTTCAAACACCACACACAAACCTGTGTAATTAAAATAAGAAAACAAAACAAATATGCATGAATATCTGTATTAAAAATAACAATACGCCGATATAAGGAGAATTAGTGAAAAAAATGGAAAGCAAACCCATATCGTGCAATAACTAGAGAATAATTTAGGAAGTGTGGCAATAAGGTGACATTGAAGATAGCACTGGCCAATAGAATATTGTTACATGTCGGGTTTAATAGTGTCAAGGAAGCCTAAAGCATCAAATATAATCAGTTGAATTGGAGCATCGAAAGAAAGCAAACCAATTAAAACACAAACAACTCTATTTAGAAAGTTAGTTTTTTATTTTGTCACAACGACATTTTTTAATTGTGCAGCAGTGGGACAAACAGTGAAGGGGAACATGCGAAATCAATCGGAGAGCGCATGATTTTTCTTCTGAGTTTCAGAATTTGACCTCAAAATACTTTTTCCGGATTCTGGAAAACCTACAGTAGCTCATCAGAAAAGGTAATATGAACTTGGCGAATATTATGAATGCTCGGTTGTTAGTCCAAGCGGTAGTAGATGGGCGCAACAGTGACACACTTCTCTATGATCATTACAAGCAATCAAATTATTTCTACTCGGCTCCTTTCTGAATAAATTTCTCATAATTAGATTACATTTATTAGCAGGTAATGACAAGAGTAATCTGCTTGCTCTTGGAAGTGATAAGCGTTTTTGTAACCGTTACATTTTCCCTTCCGCTTCTAACGGCGTCCCTTGTTCGCTCTAGTTTTCTACCAAGAAATCCTCAAACCTTATATTTCGACGGAGAGGATAGTTTACCAAGATTGATGGATTAAGGAGGTAACTAATTCCTAAACAAATTGTGCCATAAAAAGTATCCACAGCTAAGTCAGCACATTAAGAGTAACAGTGTGGTGCGTGTATCCGGGTAATGAAGATAATTATCAGTGATTTGCGGTACGAGCAGGTAAGAGTCGGACGCGGCAGTGCTGGAAATTCTGTTTGCGCGTCCATTCCGTCAGTACGGAAAGCAACCAGGTTTCCCCTGGCGGAACTGGCGTACGGCCCGGTGTGTTGGGCTCCCTGTTTCGCACACTGACATGTTCCAGGACAGAGCATTCCCTTACTTCTGTGTGCGGAAGCCTCGAAGAGGCTGATGAGCAGTCGTGGAGGGCAGACGATGTGTATACACCGTCTGCCCTCCACGTTTCTGATAAGGGTCTCTGAGAGCGGAAGTGTCTGTAGGAGTCCGAGCACCGGCTAATGTAGCCCCCCCCCCCCTCCCCTTCCCAAAGCGGCTAGGAGATTTCTGTCGAAGGTCCCGCGAGGGAAAAGGCACTCTTGTTGAGGGACTTCTTTGAAGAGCCACTGGATGCAGACCTCTCACGTGGTCACACACCGGCCAAGACATCTACCTCGCTCCGTTCCCCGAAGAACGTGGGAACAGAGTCCCTTGTGTTCTAACACACGGGTCCTAAACGTCTCCGCTTGTGTTCATCGCCCGATCGTCCGTCACCACATGGCCCGAAGGCAGATGAATCGGGTCCTCGGGTCTCAACAGTAGATATTGGGGCGTGCCCCCCCCCTCCCCCTCCCAATATCTACTTTTGGGACCCGGGGAGCCAGGTCGTGCGCGCCACTCGACAGAGCTTCCTGTTTCGAGTGGCATGTTCGGTGGCGCCAGGATGCCGTGCCAGAGACTCAGGTAACTCCAAGGGTGGCTGTTGGCACTGCCAAGAAGCCGAACCCACTCGCTGGGTAGCCGATTTAGAAGGCACTGGGACGAGTACTCCGATCACCCTTCGGTGATACATTACAGCTTAACTCTCCTGGAACTCGTCTACAGTACCCAGAATTTTGTAACAGCTAACATGACTGAGGCGCACGCACAAACTAAAAGGTACTGCCAGAAAAAAAAAGAAGATTGTCTTCGTTTGATGAGGGTGACAAAGTTTACCGTTGCTCCCTGCCAAATCAAACAAATTTCAATTCCAACGGGTAGGACCCGCTGAAGTGGGTAGGACAAAAAACAAGCAGCCTAAAGGTGTATGTTATCTTGCTCAACTTCAACCTTGTTGAGAATATTAATTTAAAACAAATTTAAAAAAGTGGTTTTGTAAATTGCGGGAATAGTGTTTTTTTTTTTCAGAAATTAAAAATACCAACCACGACACGCGTGTTCGATTTCAAATAGAAGCACCCTGTTCCTTACAATTATTCTGCTCGTCGCCAGCCTCCAGAGGCTGGCGACAATGCATCTTTGAAGCCTATTTGCGTTTAACATACAACCCGGGAACGAGCCCTCAAACAGTGTGAAGACGACGAACAATCCTGTATAATGGCATCAACTGTATTAGAAACAAATACATACGATACGATAAATGTTATTTCGTGAACATTCGTATTAGCTAATTATAACGGATGCTTCTTGCCAAACAATTGCCAAAACCCTGATGAAAATGATGGCTATTGCATTGGCGCAGTTCGACATAATCCTGCTTAACATAATTGCAAAAGCTGGGCTAATATTAAGTTACAAGATTAGAAAACTTGGGCTAATAATAATTAACAAGATAAGAAAAATGGTACTATCATTAGCTGCCAAAATTGAGGAAAACTGGAATGTAACTGGATAACTACAGTGAACAAATTGGTTTGTGATTGCATAACTATTTTGGAAAAGCCGGAATATAGTTGGTTAACATTATTGCACCAGAATGGCGCATCATTGGATACCGATATCGGTAATTGTGGCATAATATTGAATAGCAATATCAGAAATCCTGGCGTATTATTCAATATCAGTGTCGGAATTCGTGGCCTATCACTTGACACCGATATTGGAAATCATGGAGAATTATTGGAATCGAATATTTTAAATCTTGTATGTAACATTGGTTAGGGATATTTGTATTTATCTGGATAAATTGGAAGTTTATTACAGAAATAATTATGGTCGAAAACCTGAATCGTCATTGACTCAGTATCGGAAACTTAATTGGTCCAAAGTTGGAGCGGGTTGCGCTCCAATATTGGCCGTCCAATATTACAATCCAATCAATACAATTTTGTGCCCACGTCGGGCCAATACTGGTGTGCTGTGTAGGCATCTATGCACTATTGCGTTATTTCTATTATGCAAAAATAGTTTAGGTAATAATTTATTCAGTCGCACTTTTAATTGCTACCGCGAATGAACGTTCTCTGTAAATGTGCATGCCTGCAGAGTCAGTATTATCGGGCCACCGCAGCCTGATGGTCAAGGAGCGCATCCTCTCAATTATCCAACTCAGAAGAAGCGTAAGGATTAAGCGCTGCAAATGTATCTTGATTTTTGTTTGTTTTTTTGTTATGGATTTATTTGCACGAGCCCATTTCATATCCCTGGTTCGGGCGTTTCATTTGTAACAATGGGTGAACGAAGGAATAATAAAACAAACACAAGGATGGAAGAGACAAACGCTCAGACCATAATGTTTTCACTAAAGTCTAAGTGCAGTGTTCTGCGCATAAAACGAACGAAAACACAGGCACCGATGTTCAAGCAAAACGTATTTTTTTATCTGTTCTTTACTTGACGTACTTGACGACAATCGGGAGCAACTCCAAGCGGCTGCAATGTCAGACTGCAAGGACATTGGGGTATATTGAACTCGGGAAACAAATAGTATCTTAGAAAGCAGCTTGAACATCTTCCAGTTAAACAATTGTTCTATTCTCTTGGTAGCCACGCGTGCAGCATAGACTGCCTTGGCGGTTCACACTTTCTGCATTGTTAACAATAGTTGCTGCTCTCTGCTGTCGTAACTTTCTACTCCTTGTTTACAGAAAGTTGAGGTGACACACGTGTCTGCAACGTAGACGATTCAGATGTTGAAAGTGTAAAAATGAGATATTGCTAGGTTTCATTGTTTGCGACCTTGTGGTCTCGCCGGTTTTGAGTCGACAAGCACACAGCAATTGAAATTGGAGTTACATTTAATAGACAGCGCTGTAAGACCATGTCAGATGATGCAAATCAAAGTTTCATCGCTTCCGTCGGGCAGAAATCAATCAACTGATTCTTAAAAGCGAACATTCAGAACTTTTAAGCAGTACAAGCTACATACATGTCTCATAATGAGCAATCCGTAAGCCATCAATCAGAAATGAACTGAAAAAGGAGGTAATCATTAGAAGGAGCTCCACGTGGCAAAGCCAAATAAAAGGTTTCTCCCATTACGATTCCAGACAAAAAAAGCACAACACACTGGTTAAATAGTCTCGACAGTACAATTCATCCACAGCATGTTACGGTTAACAAACAGACCGTGAAGGTCATTTATGTGCGCATGCAAATTGCGCGTGTAAAGCGTCGCATTTAGATGCGCGATGTACACTGCGCATACGAATAGTTGTGGCTGTGGATTCCTTTTGCAACGCTAATTAGTTGTTCCTATCACCTCTTTAGATAAAACTGCAAAGCATAAGTAAATAAAATTGCTTACAGAGACTACACTAAAAAAATATCCCGACTGTACCGAAGGTTTTTAAAAGGTGTGTTATGTGTGTCGTGGTCGAGATAAGATTGATTGAACTGCGTAGGCTTATTCTAGCATAGCAATACAGGTGTGACTCGTGCCGTGTCTGGTCGCGATCTACTGGATAGACGGTCCGCCCCCGGAATCGGCGAGCAGAATCCAGGGTCACCCGGCGGCGGTAGCGATGATGATCATCTTCCGACACCTCCCTCACTTTGGAAGAAAAACACTCACAATTCCCCAAATCTGTCAAGTGGACGGCTCACTCGTCCACTTGACAGCTGACTCGTCTACTCCTGGTCAGGGTAGTTGCCGCAGCCGGTAGCAGGCGTTCTCGTTTTCGCCGTGTATTGCGGGTCGTCGTCAGCACCACATAGAAACGGGGTTCAGGTGCTGGTCCTATAATGTGTCCGTAAAGGTGTATCCACACGACGGACCTAATTGCTATTTCGGTCCGCGGGCCGCGCATCACGTGATCTTACGTCACCGGTTTTCGAAATCTGCCGGCGGTCCGCGGACCGCACTTCTGAGAAATGCCAAGCGACTTTTTCGCCCGGACCTTGGCGGCGGACCGCGGCGTTTTAGTATAATTGAAGCGCTAAGTCTGGCAACAAGCTGAATTTTGTTGTTTGGATCAAAAAACCATATTCAAAGTCGGTTTCTTTTGGCGCCAACTGTTGATGACGAAGAAGACGAACCTTTAGTTGTGCGACGAAAAGAGTTGACTAGGCATACCAAGATCTTTCCTGCACATCCAGGGCTTATCCAGCATGCCCTTTTCGGTTCACTTAAGTCCTCCTCGTCCTCAACAGTCAACTCTAGGCCAAAAGTCTCTTTCGTTCAACCTCAATCTTGGCTCCTTACAAATAGCCTCAAAGCAGCTCGCTGCATGCGGTTGGCGGAGCTGTGAGGTCGAGGGTTAAACCGGTCCGTTCGCTCTGTCGTCTGCTCTTTTGGTCCGCCGTGTGGATGCTCATTGCAGCCGGGCGGCCCGCGGGCCGCGCATCACGTGATCAATCGGTCCGCGGCCCAGTCCATCGTGTGGATGCACCTTAAGGAGGCATTCACACTGAGCGAAAAACGCGCGTTGCGGTCCAAATGGATGCCGGCGTCGAAAAAGACGAGAACATTCACTCAGGACTTCTCGACGACGCCGTCTTTCTCGGGGAACCTCGCGTTTGTCGAGAGAACACCTAATGTTTTTTATTCGTCTGCTTAGTACGATTGTTCTTGCCTTGCCTTCGTGATCGCATATCCGCTCGCAGACAACCGTTTTCACCGAACAGACAACGGCGATGATTATATATGCGTTTACACTCCGGCTGTATGTGCTTTTTTGCCGCGCTTTGTGTAGAACAAGAGCACGGTGCCTACGCATGCGCTTCCCTACCTCTAACACTGCACGCAGCTTCTGCGATAGTGTTATCAAGGGAGAACTGCTGTATTCCGTAGTAGTGACGTGCACACAAAGAATACAGAAAACATATTGGGAGTGATCGCTCCTGCACAGGCGGAACACACTGCGAACTTCGTTGTAGGCTGTCGCGCAAACAATGAAGGGTAGTTTCATGGCGTGGTCGCGTCGTACACGCACAGAAAACAACGCTCACTCTCGGATGTTTCGATCGGTTTGCCTCTCTCCGCACTGAAATGATTCTAGCCACGTTTGCCGACTGCATGAATCCCTCGATCCCTCTGACTTTTCCCCTTTCTTGTGGATAGAAAAAAGAAAACATGTTTTAACCGTAAAAAGACGAGACGTCACGTCGGGTCACTCGCTGATTGGCTCAAGCGCGCGCGTCAAATGAAAAATTGTGTCCAGAGACGTCGATTCCCTGCGTCGCACTCCTCGGCACGCAACGTTTTTCAATATAAAAATAAGCAAAAAAAAATTGAGCCTTTCCATTCTGGTGAAGAAGACCGACACGCGCAGCTGTACTATGGTGCGGCGACCTCAAGGGCGACACCTAGAGGACGACGTCTACGACGACCTCAAGGACGACGCTTAGAGGACGACGTCCAATACGACCTCGAGGACGACGTCTAGGACGACCTCAAGAACGACCTAAAGGATGACTTCCAGGACGACTTCGAGGACGATGCGTAGAGGACAATGCCTAGGACGACCTCAGGAACGACGTCTAGGACGAGCCTCAAGAACGACGTCTAGGATGACCTCAAGGACAACGTCTGGGACGACCTTAAGAACGACTTCCAGGACGACTTCGAGGACAGCGTCTAGGACGACCTCGAACACGACTTGTAGGACGACCTCGAGGGCGACGTCTAGGAGGCCCTCAAGGATGACTTCTAGGACGACCTCGAGGACAACCTCTCGTACGAGCTCTAGGACGACGTCTAGGACGACCTCAAGGACGACTTCTTGGACGACGCCTAGACAAATTGAGCCTTCCCAATCTTATGAAAACAAGAGTGGAAAGGCTCTAAAGGTTGCCGCATCTATAACCGACAAACGATGCCGATAACCAGACAACCGGATTTCCGGTTGTCTGGTTGCCGACGTCGCTTGTCGCGGTAGCTGTCTAGAGTTCTGTGTCGACATTTATTTGGTGACGGACACGAAACTAGGGAAACTAGCCCTTAAAGGGACACTGACAGGGTATTTAGGCTCGCCGAGGTTTTTAGTTGTACGTGACATATGAGAGCACAACTACCCAGAACACAAATTGCGGCTCGAAATTCGGTCTCGTTCTGCCCGAAAACTGCCGATCGAGACCTGGCCGGTTTGTGTCGCGCTCACTCTCTTTTCCGTGGTCACGGGCTGTTTTCTAGGGTTTCGACGCGACCACCAAATTTAATCAAAGTCGTGGGTTATTGAAGGCACACAGTCATCATTTAAAACAGAAAAAAATATGAACCCATTTTTTCAGGTGTACAAAAAGCTGCAAACACGTTGATAGAAAAAAGGTAGCACAGACAACCGGAAGCGTTCTGTGCGTTCACTGCATAATTCTCAACATGGCATCGTTTCGCGTATCGTGGGACTAGCGGACGGCAGCGGACGACGGGCGTTGGAGCTCTACTTCAGAACTGTCATTCACGGTACCGGCGAATTCTGTCTTCCTTCGAAAGAGAAATTATGGACCGATCAAAAGAACTGATATTCATCCCGTACGACACGCCCGACCAGCAAGCCGATTGCACGAAGACGTCGCCGAGCCGTCGTACCTTCTCGTGGCTGAAGACATCGCTCGATTAAACGTCAAGCACGAAGTGCGTACTTCGAGTTGAATACGCGCGTGTACGGTTTCTTTACGAGGTGCGAATGTGGCCTATGCGTGGTCCTGCCCGACTTCAAGCCGGGAGTGCATGTATTGAAGGGAAATTGGCAGCAAACTTCCGATATGCAGCAGTCTACCCGCTGCATTACTACGCATAATAGAGTGCCTTCAGTAGCTCAGTGGAAAGACGTCCGCTTCACACGCAGAGGGCACGGGTCAAATCCCTGGTGTGGGTGCACCTTTTCTTTTGTCAAGCATTTTGCGTTGTTTACATTTCTTTTTTTACAATTATTACTGAAAAAAACATTTGTTGTAGACGATACGTCGCTGAGCTACATGGTATGGGATTCCATTTTTGACACCTGCGAACTCAATGTAGTCACTTTTCACAAAATGCAAGCAGCATATGAATCGGGTAGCGTCCGCTTTCCGAGCTTCGCGTAACTGTTCTACAGGAATTGCAGCCAGCCATTGATCCCGACCCGTTGATCTTTCGGAAACTTGTGCACTCTGCCGCACAATGCCACTTTCAGATGCAGGACATGTGAGGCTAACTCTTCACGCAACATCTTGGGAGTATTCTTTTCGGAGCCGATCACGGGAATTCACAACGGCACTCGGGCACTCACTACTAATCGCCAACACTTAAATGTACAAAACAACTCATCTTGAAGTACATACAGAACAGCGAGCGGAACAGACACAACTGCAAAGGAATCGCACGGCGAACGAACGCATTTCGTCTGCTACGTACAAAAGAAGAAAAAAAAAAAAAACTGCATGGTCGGGTGGAGGCACGTGACTTCCGCCACTCAATCTATCCTCTCCACTTCTCCGTGCGGTGCGGGAGTTTCGGTTTCGGTTTCGAGCAGTTGCGTGTTTGGCTTTATTAAAAAAAAAACGTGACTCTGTAGCAAAAGATTAATTGTGGTAGTATTCCGACACCATAATGAATCGCCTGACTAAAAAGAAAAAAAATTGGGGGTGTCAGTGTCCCTTTAACAGCCCCGCTGTAAAACTTATTCCACGACGCGTGTTTTTTCGCCGTGTGAGTGCTCCTGAAGACGCTGCTCCCGTCAGAATTTTGGCCGCAGTTCAATGCGGAAGGGTGTCGAGTTCAACGTTGTTTGCGACGGTCGTCATAGTGTTCGGCGCATCTTCTAAATGTATGAGGAATTTATGGTGGTGTCCCAGGGAGGTTGGAGAGATTTGGGCTTTACTGGCACGTTTGTGCGCAGTCTTCGTCCCATGAATAGCTCCGGAGGCGCGTAACTTTCGATTCCCGGGGTCACACGCTGGGCCAGCAGTGCCTTGTGGATATCTGTTGACTTTCTAGGGAGTAGATTAGCCGTTTGGACTGCCCTCTCAGCCTCCCCATCGCTCTGTGGGTAATACGTGCCTGGCATTGATTGGGTCACTCCCCATTCTTTCAGAAACAGCTCGAATTCGCGCGAGGCGAATTTAGGTCGTTTGTCATTTCAGAAAAATGTCGGCGCTTCTTTTCGTACAAACATTGGGTGGAGGAAGGCGATGATATCCCTGGTCGGCGTCCTCCTCAGGGCTTCCAGCTCGAAGAACCTTAAATAATAATCGACATTAATAAAGTAGTTTGTTCCTTCGTGGCCCAAAGGTCCATGCCGACGACTTCCCATGAGTAGTTTGGCAGTGGAGTCGCCAGAAATTGAGGTTTACCTGGTTTCCGGTGGCCTTGACAAACGGGGAATCTTCGGACGAAACGGACAATGTGGAGTCAAATGCCTGGCTACTAGACTTATTCTCGTGCTCTGCGCGGCATTTCGGCACACCCTGGTGACTTATGTGAAGCTACTCCAGGATTGAGAAACGTAGGGGCTTCCGGTATGACGAGTCGATTAGCCTTGAACAACAAGCCGTCTATTATTGTTCGTTCACCCTCAACCTCGTAGAACTGGGGAACTCCTTGAGGAAGCGTCGTTTTATCCGACCATCTCCGGAAGGTGTACTTGATTACCCTCTTCATTTCCTGGTCTCTCTGTAGCTCCTCCATGATGCGGTCGAGCATTTCTTGGGAGGCTCGGAAGCTGTTCTAGCGTAAGCTGGAACAGCTTCGAGCCTCCCATTCTAAATGCCAATTTAAGATGCATTTTAGTATATACATATATCTATGCTAAAATACCTCTCTACTCTCTCTCTCTCTCTCTCTCTATATATATATATATATATATATATATATATATCTATATATACATATATTGTATATAATATATATAAAATGTATAATACGTATATATAATATATTGATAAGAAGAGAAAATAAAGTTTGAGCTCGACTGGTCGAAAAAGAAGAGGAGGCAGCGGTACTTCTGGGGATACGCAGAAGCGCCATCTTTCAACCTTTCGTTCACTGTAAAATATAGTATACCATAATCACCGTAACACTTTTGGTGGGGGTGCGCGGTACCGTTGGCGTAGCTTCGGGAGGTGTCTCGCCGCCGCCTTCCGCCCTGCGGGGCGAAGGCAGCGGCGGGTTCAGGTTTCCAAGATGGGTGAGGCGCAAAAGTAGGGGAAAGTATTCACCTCACCAAAAGTTTCCTAACTCTCCTTATATATATTTTATATAAAGTCTGCTAATATTATTTACAAAATATATTTGAGTAAATGTACTTGAAAAAAATACATATGTAAATAGAAAAAATATTTTTTGTAAATATTATTCACGCAGGTTTAAAATACGGTGAAACAAATTTATACTTTATAAGTACATTAAAAACGCATAAAAAATTTCGAACATATTTAAATTGTTGGAATGCGTGAAGCGCCACTGACACCAATATTCATATATAAATTTCGAGCAAAAAATAAATAAGCGTTAAATGTCGTTACTCGGGTGATTAAAAGGACAAATAATACACAAATAGTTCACAAATATTACACTAACACCTGACTAGTGAAATGAGGGCGAATTTGAACAAGAAGGTTTTTTTATGTTCAGATTTTATTGTCCACCCCCAAATTTTGAGAAGACAAAAATCCACCCACGATATGAATTACCTATGATTGAATGCACAGCCACAATCTGGGAACCTAGGATTCACCGTAGAATCAAGCAAAATTATTCCGCTCGTTTTATACTTCCAAACTCAGCTTAGATTACCTCTACAAAAACATTCCTACGTCTGCCTAATGTCTCCTCCCTAAAAAAAATATCTCAGCTATGGTTGTTCCGTGAGCTTTATCAGTTAATCCGAAATTTCGCCCAAAGCTATTTTCGTAAACGCTATATTGATATTCTCGACAGTATAATACGTCCACAGCAATTTACGGTCAACAAATAGATCGTGAAGGTAACTTATGTGCCTTATGTGCCCATGCGAATGGCGTATGTAATTGTTCACATTTACATGCGCGATGTGCATTGCGCATGTAAATAGTTGTGGATATGGCGTCCTTTATCAACGCTTGTGAATTGTTTGCATTATTTTTATATAAAGCTGCAAATCATGACTAATCAAGAGTTCTCGAAGGTCAAGAGATTACTGGAAAAATTCAGAATGTACCGAATGTTCAGTATAACTTTGTTATATCAAATTGTCCGCCTGTATATTTGTGTAGCTTTGTACCTGTACCAGGCGGCAGCTTGCAGAATCACACCTGCATAAATCGCAAGCCTGCAGACAGAAGGCTTACGCAAGCATGAATACGCATGACTTGACAATGAGAAAACGCTGGAATAGTTTTCTAGCATCGGATAGCTACTTTCTTAACCGGATATTTTGGCTGATTTAAACGTATTTCTCGTCTATTTTCGCTACACTTTACGGCCATCGTGATAGGTTGTATTGTCACGAATGACAAATGACGAGGCGGCGTAATAACTGGAGAGACTAAACGTTTAGTGGGGCGAACTTGTGCCTAACACGAAATACAAGAAAATTGAGCGTCGCAGGCGTCGATGTCGGCGAAACAGCAGGATCGAGCGCTGGGGCGAGATTGACCCGGCTCACCACACGGAGCCTCTTATGTAGACGCGTGGGCTTCTGGAACCATCGGCGTAGAAGGTTCGGTGTGTAGAACATTCGGACCTCGGAACAAGCGACAAGGTTCTCAAGTTTACAACCGACATTAGAGAAAGAAGAAAAATGTGTATCCCCAGCCAGGCATTGAACCTCGTCTTTTCGCTTAGAAGTCAAGCACGATAACCGTTCGGCCACGGGGCGCGGCCTACTAGGTCAGCTGCGCAGGCGGCATTACTCCCCCCTTCAGCAATGGACTTTTTCCGAGAAGCGTTCTGCGCACGCGCGAGCGCCTGATGCCAAGCGGCGGAAGGCGGCACGAAAAATCGAGCAAAGCCTATCTTGTCTGTTTGTCTTCAATGTCCCCCTCTTTCCTTATCGTAAATTCGGAATGAGTCTGTTGATCAGCGAGTCGAACACGTAATTGCAGCATATACAATTGTGTTACACAAAAAGAAAGTTGACGGAAAGGAAAGCACGGCATTCGGGTGGACGCCACGGATGCCCCTCTTTAAAGTCGCGTTGGGCATGTGCCGCAGCTCAGAGAGCGAAGAAACTGGTAGCGTAGCTCTTATCATGGAGTGGTAGCGCAGGTAGGTCCCTTCCTCAATTTTGTGTTCGTGCAGCCACCGCCTGGTGCCGTCGGTATATGGAAATGGTTCATTGGATCAGCCCCGATGCAACACAAAACGAAACAAAGCAAATAAAAAGAACGGTAAACCAAAGATGTCATTTGGAACACATAACGTCCACAGTCCTACCGAGCATCGCTTGAGTCGATTGACCGCGAACCACCTCGGGTTGCGGTCGGCGTCGCGATGACGCGGGCGTTCCGTCGGGCACCACGCGATGATGCGGGCGAGGAGGTTTATGCATTGCACATGTACATAGACGTGAGTTTGACTTGTCTTTTATCTAAAAGGTTATTAATTATTACTATTCTTTTCGGATATAAAACTACGAAACGTAAGTATCCAGTAATCGGGCATGCTTAAAAATCCATACAAGTGGGCACTTATCACGAACGAAGATTTTCAACGACTACGTTATGTAAAATTTGTAATAAGTTTCCTGCCCATAGACATTTTACCATAGCCGAGGTGTGTTCAAACGCATTGTTGAACGCCACGTGTCTATCGAACATCCTGGTTCAATGTCTGAGCGCAAGTTCGTCTCCTCCTTGCACAGGGGTTGCAATGATGTCAGAACGCCAAGCTCTTATTGGCTGATCAGAAAAAGTGGGTAGACCTCAAGGCATGTAGCATTGAGGTCTACTACTATCCTTCAGTTAAAGCCAATGCATAACTCGGCGTCGTTCTGACGTCACCACAACGCCTACACTATATGCAGACGACTTACTTTCTGATTATTGTTTTGCAAAATCCCAAAAAGCCCGCACAAGCCGCGCGGCGGGTTATGGGAGTCCTCGGTACGCTCCTCCCACCGTTTTTCTACCCGCTATCACGTGACATACGCGAGCAGGAGGAGGTTGCGAAGGCGACACCGCTCGAGGAGAGAAGCCCGGACGAATTAGTGAAAAGACGGTGAGAGTGCAGGCGAGCTGGTGGTAGCTAATCATGTTGTATTGCACCTGAGACTGCGGTGGATGAAATCGGAAGAACTTTCCTTAGCAGTTTCACCGCAGTCTCAGGTGCCAATAACAACATGATTAGGGCCGGACGAGCACACGGAAATGGAGGAGAGGGTATAGCGTTGACTATCTTGCGAGGCTGCCCCTCACTTAGTCCTCTACTTTGTACGGCTCCGTTGCCTGCTAAACCAACGCTAAAACAACGCTATTTTGTACCGCAATCCTGCCATGGTTGCGGTACAAAACAACTAGATTCCGTGACAGTGCAAGACGTGAAGGTAAGAAATGACGCATTACATATTGGAAAAAACTATATAGCTTAGCCTGTCGCGATGGGTTTACACTGCCACAGGTATCGTTGTTCGGTTTAGCATTGTGCGATAGTGCACCGCAGTTCATAACGGGTGCCCACATAATGCAATGATCACAAGCACAGGCCTGTCTCCACTCTTTCCGGATTTTACTCGTGGACCTAAACAGCACTGCTGATGCAGTGAACCAAAGATGTAAGTACACTAGCTTGACAACGAAAATGATCGGAACCAGTGGCATAGCCAGGAAGGAATCTCCATTCACCTAGAAGCTTACATGGCAGCGACGGCTACACACATGCGATTGTTCCTTCGTAGTGTGGCAGCGTAAAACACATTGCGACAGGTGAAGCTATTCACTTATTTCAATTACGCCATACGTCGTAACTTACCTTCACCTCTCGCAGTACCACCGAATCCCTTTATTTTGCACCGCAACCGTGGCAGGGTTCAATAGGTTCGACAAGGCGTTGGTGTAGCAGACGATGGAGCCGGTACAAAGGAGAGGGTTGAGGAAGGGGCAGCCTCGCAGGCTAGCCAATCCTCTCCCCGATTTCCGTGCGCTTATCCGGCTCGGCTGCTCGAGCGGTGTTGCTTTGTTGACCTGGCGCCTGCTCGCGTATGTCACGTGGTAACGGGAGGAAAGACGATGCACAGAGGACATCCATAATCGTCACGCGGCGCGCGCGGGATTTTGGATTCTTGCAAATGGTCTATTGTAGCGTTATTCTGTCCGGAGCAGATACCAAATGTGAGGTGTTCGCGTTATCTGAATCCGAAGTTATAAGCGATTTTCGAATAAATTCGACGAGAAAATGTTCAACGAAGCCTACGAATTCATGACGATGAATGATGCCCACCACCAGGGATGTGCCCCATTTTCTAATTGCAAATATCAAAATAACACAACTTGTGAATATGGTAACGGTTATTTTTGAAACAGCAGCATTCATATTAAACTGGAAGAGCTATCCAAGTCTGGCTTCAAAGAGTGCCACTAACGCCTCAACAGACGAATATGACAACTCCACGAAGATCGCGGAGAACTTCACGGAAGTTCTTCACAACTGAACACCGAGTCCTATGCAGCCGGTTGGGCAGCCAGTCAGATCTGTCATCATGCTTGCTAAGTCCAACTGCAATCAGAAACACGAAACACCTCGAAGGACATTGCTGTTAAAGAACAAAAAAATATTCGCACGCTAAAATGACACCACCCACGCGTCTCAGCTCGGAGCGTGGAGCGAAAGCTTGCGCTGGGAACCTCCTGGGTTCGATCCCCACCGCCCCCGCCCGTTTCGATCTGGATGAGTTTCGTATCAGCACGCGTTCGTGTAATCACTACTGCGTGATGTACGTCAAAAACCCAAGGTTAGCGGTTCGTACTGCACTGGCTAAATTTCTCATCTACAGTTTTTTTGTAATTGCACAGCCATTGTTGTCGACACACTCGACTTGCCAAAAACTTTTTTTTGCTCATTTTATTTTGTGGCTAGGGAGTCGCGCAGCATCAGCAGTGTTCAGAGGAAAATATCAGAGGCCAGATTCACGAAGCGAACTTACGAACAAAAAAGTACTTACGACAAAACCTGAGAAGAAATCCGAATTCACGAAACGAAATGTTCGTAACTTTTGCGTGGTTTACGAACGAATCCTACGACAGCTCCGAAGCTGTCTTACGCACTTCTTACGATCAAATCAGCATGGCCGACAGCGTCGCTCAGTCACTTGGCCGCGACGACCAACGGACGTTTATTTTCTACGTGCTCTTCTCACGCGTCCCGACTTCAAGCAGCAAGAGAAAAGTAAAAAGTACTTGAAACAGACCACGACGAACAAGAACGCTGGATCCACAAACACCCGGGAAAAGCTCCAACGACCACGACTCCGACCAACCGAGCTCGCAGATAGGCCTAGCAGGCACTCCGTCTCGGTACAGCGGTGCTCCGACGGTCCTTGGCCAAGACAGTCTGCCCACGACCGGCTGGCGTGCTGAATGGAATATGCCCGCGCGACCCTTGTGAACCCTTCCCGTATTATAGTTTGATCGCTGACCTCAATTTTAGATTAAGAGGTCAATCTCTTCCTCTTGTCATCTCCTTGTTTTCCGAGGCAGCGGTGACGAACGCTGTCGTCGAAAAGGGACTCTCATCGATTCTATCTCCTTGTTTTGTGTGATATAGAGCTCAAATAAACGCCGCATGGATTACCTTCGCAACACGGTATGTACACTTTGTTATTAGTATGCCATTTTTATTCTGACACGACTGCACCTCACTGTCGATCGCTATAACAGTTCGTGGGTCGCAATGCCGGTCCAACCGTTCTTTGCCGAGTGTCACGTCAGTATCGAGTTGCAATCGTAAAGGATCGGTCTCGAAGCGCTTACCAATTCGCGGGCCAACAGCGCGAATCCAGCACTTCGATCAAACGCGCGCGTCTGCTCCGAGTGTGAACAGGTATTACGTGGCTCTTGCTGACACTCTCGTAGTTCAAACGTATCTTTTTTAACGTCGGCTCGCTCTGCATCTCCGAGGCCGCGAAAAACGCCGCGGCAATTTGTTTCCATCTACGTCGCTTTGCAAACGACTGACACGGGCCGTCTTTTACCAACGATGACAGTTGTGTTGACTTCGTAGCGATCGAGTTCGTAGCAGTCAACGGAGGCGGTTACGCATCCCGGCCTCGGCATTCGGGCGTGTTTAAATCGTGTTAGCGTCGACATATCACTGCACGGACACGAACCCCAGACAAGCGGTGGCAGAAAGGCCGCCTGTGTTTGTTGTTAAAAATCCACGTGCTCCGAACGGCTCCGAACCATGCCGAGCTCTCCGATTGGTTGTTCGTGCTGCCAAACACGCCGTCGCCATAGCAACAGCACCGGTATGTTCTAGTTTTTTCGTACGAGAACGTCGCTTTCCTCCTCTCACTTAAGAACGCGTTCGTGAATACCGATTTCTCCTCTTCTTACGATGTTCTTAACTTACGAACTTCTTAGCTAAGTTGTCGTAAACTAAGAAGCTCTTCGTGAATCTGGCCTCAGGCTACCCTTCTGACAGTGAGCACTCCTTGCTCTCCCTACGGGCGCGCGCGTGCCCTTCCCCTTGCTTTTTTCATCCTCCACTTTTTTTTCTTTTTTTTTTTACGGTTCATTTTTTTTTTTTCCTTTTTTTTTACAACTGCTCTTTTGCTGCGCGCGCGTGTTTTCTGGTTTGGCGGTCTGCCAGCCCCGCAACACAAGCGATGCGGCCGGACTTTGTCCGTTCCGGGCGTAGGTCGATGCAGAAAGGGAAAAACACTCCCGAACCAGAGCGCTGCGCCAACGCTCCGCTTACCCTTTTCCTCGAAAGCTCATCTGCTTCACGGAGTGGACTGTTAGAAAGCACGCGGAGTGTACGGAGGCATGTTGTTTCGACAATGTCAGGCGCCGCTTTGATATTATAGCGTGTTTTCGCGCGTGACATCACCTATGCAAGAAAAGAATCGACCGGGCAGCACTGTGCTGTGACTGGTTGTACAAATAACTAAAAAAAACGTGAAATAAACGCCGATTCTAGTGCGCGAGACCAACGCTGTCAAACAGCGATGAATGTGGGTGCGGACCGAAAGGTAAGCGGAGGGCGGCTTAGACATTGAAAAAGAAAACAGTTGGGTGACCCTGGTCCACTGATTTAATAACTCTATTTTTCTTCAGGTGGTAATTGGCAGGCGACGCCTGGTGCTGAACGAAAATGCGCCGCCAAAATTGAAGCTGTGCTGTTGGCACGCAATTCGATCGTTTCTGGGTTTTTTTTAAATCGTCAATTTACCATGAATACGTTAGCGAGTATAGCCGAACGCTTCAATTACTTTTGCAGAAAATGAAAAACAACAGAAAAGAAAGGTTGGCAGCAAGTTTGGACAAATGGAAGGAAGACGGAAAAGGGGGGGGGGGGTAGTTTTGGCCCGACGCCGCTGTGCACAGCAAGACTGGGCACAGAGCTCGGACTTTGGCTTGCTTTTGTGGTAGACTCTATATATATATATATATATATATATATATATATATATATATATATATATATATATATATATATATATATATATATACATGTATGTGTATATATATGTCTCGAAAAGCCCTTCGATGTCAGCAACAACGGGGTGGTTTTATTCTTCGACGTTTCGGCCGGAGTCCGGCCTTCGTCTTCCTGACGAAGGCCGGACTTCGGCCGAAACGCCGAAGAGCAAAAACCACCCGTGTGCCAAAGGAGCTTGCATCAAACGTTTTGCTTTCCTTCTCGGTTATACCCCTACGCCTTCGGCCCCCACACCATGCCCGTTATATACACATGCACACGTATATATATATATATATATATATATATATATATATATATATATATATATAACACAGCCTCGTGTAGTACACGCCGCGACACAGTCGGTGCACAAATAATTTTCACGCGAGGTGATTACAGAGAGAGCATCACTAGCAGCCAATATTGCAGACAGGAGTGTACTACTAAGCGTTTATACAGCTGAGAAGAGTTCAAAACAAAGAAGAAGCGGGGTAATTAGAGGCTACATTACCTATTCTACCGAGAGCTGGAAAAATAATTTTCCCGAAATTATACCGGCAGACGCCTGTCATTGGCGGTGGTCATCATTTCATCGAGCGATGTTACGTCGACAGATTGTTTTACAGACAGCTATGGTTAGCTTTTTTTGTAACAAGTCACTCCAGACTGTCGCCCCAAACGGCGTTTAAGAGGGGAAGGGGGGGGAGCCAGGTGGGTTAAGGGAGGACACTACCCAGAAAAAACAATATTCTGCAAAAAACGTTGATTTTGAAAAATGTCAAATTTACATCTACCAACATCGAGAGAGAATTTCCAGAAAGTTTCGTTAGTTTAGACTGCATATTTAATTTTTTATAAACTATTTTTTGTCCACCATTGCTAAAGAAAAGGTAGAGGTTGGAGCAGTTTGAATGCATTTTTTTCCATTCTACCTTTTGGCATAAATTTGGTGCTGTCAGCTCTGCCGCCCGTCTGCAAACAAGTCATCTTCCTCGCAACTAACAGAGGTCAACAACGATTTTGACCAGCTTCTTTTCTCTCAAGAGTAGTGTCAGCACGCTACTTCAGCTTCTTGCAAAAGTCGAGGAGCTCCTGGCCGTCAAATTCGCTGTAGACACCATGGAAAGATCTATAGCTGAGGCATTGGAAACCATTGCTTTTCACTCAGCTCAGTATCACTCTCTTTTAAAGAAAGTATCTGAGAATGAGGCCACTGTGGCTGGGCTGCAAACTGAGGCTGGGTCTTTAAAATTCACTTTATCAGCCCAGTCCTAGGAGATTCAGCTCCTTCTTGTTGAGCTCAATATTTCTCAGCGATTTAGTCGACAGTCTAATCTAGAAATTCATGAATTTCCATGCAACCCTAAAGAAAACCTTCCATCTTTATCAGGTAGACATAGCCCAAAATATCGGCATACAAAATTTTCAGACCTCTGAAATTGATGCCGTTCATCGCATGCCCTTTACTTAAGGAGCTACCCCAGTTATAATGGTGAGGTTTCTGGCAGTGCAGACCAGAAAACACTGGTTAAGCTCTCGTCGTTTACTGGTTCCTCTTGCACGTGAGAAAAACTGCCAAAACTTTTCTTCAGTGAGAATCTCACCCATGCAAACAAGGAACTTCTATGGAGGGCAAGGTCGAGGGAGAAACAAAAAGCAATATAAATACGCCTGGGTGAAAAATGCAAAGATCTATGCAAGAAATACACAAAGTTTTATAGTCATTCGCATTAATTGTTTGTGTGATTTGGAACTGATTGTCTGGCGAACATGACCTCAACGTTCTTGAATTTCCAAGACTGCAACTCGCTTGAAACAAATTTTGTCCTCTCTTCAGTTAATGCACTTACCCTTATTCACATTGATATTCACAGTGCTCGGAAACACTGGCACCAGTTTCACGTAACTGAATTTTTTTTTAAATCCTTAGTTGACGTTTGGGTTTTAGCGGAGACAAATTTACCAAAATATTCAATTAATCAATTTTCACTGCCTGGCTACAGAGAATGTTTTTTTCATCCGTCCTTGCAGGACATGAGGAGGTATCGCAATGTTCGTCAAAGTTTCGTGTGAAGCTTCAAAATTGAATTTGACAATCAATCCTGTGGAATGTTTAGCCCCGAATATTTTTAACTCAAAATATTCCTTAAGAATGGTAGCCTGCTACCGCCACAGTCTGAATGCGTCTCCTTATTCCTGGAAGAATTGCGAGCATGTCTGGCTGGCTTGCAGGCCACGGAACATATAATGTCTGCTTGGGGACTTTATTATTGACACTCTAAATCCAACAAAGGCTGTCGTGTGCGACTATCTAAATATACTTGTTGAGTTTGGCTTTGTTAGTTCTATTCCAGCCCCTGCCAGGGAGGAACATTTCAATGGTAACTTTGTCACTTCCTGTCTAGATCACAAATATTCGTGCCCACGGCGTTTTAGTTATATCCGCGGTTGTCTCGACAAAACATCGCGGACCGCTACTTCACGGCTTGTAAACTGTTCTCAAAGGATCCTGTCAAAACCGTCTGTTCTGAAACGAGATACGTAAAACAATTTTATCGCAAAGCTGTTTGGCAAATTAATCGCATCATATGAATGGAAACATTTCCTGCGGTCTTTTAGTCAACAGTAGATTTATTCAAAGTTCACTCAGCTACTGTCGAGAACGTTTTACTGACTGCAGTACAAAAGTAATTAGCGTTTAAAGCGTCGACCTGAACTCGCGTGGCTCGATGATGACATTATAGACGCTATTAAATACTAAATAACTTTTGTGGACGCGACGTCGACAGTCCCCTAAGTATAAGGAATTGCGGATTAAATTTAAAAGTGGATGTAACAGAGTTACCGCAATGATCAAATTTGCTATGCGGACCTATGTTAAACAAAGTTAGTTGAATCACAGTTGGACACCCGGGTAACTTGGTCTCTTGTGAACAAACTCCGTGATGGTCCCAGTGCTAAACATTCGGTTGACGAAACCGTGGAAACGTATTTCCCGTGTAGTCCGCTCTCTGCAGCCAATGTTTTCTGCACCTAATTTCGGAAAGAGTTCAAGCATATTGCGGGAAAATGAAGTTGACCTTTCGCCCTCAATCATTCCAAATGTAGCGTCCGCTTTCCTTTCCTGAAATAACAGAGCAAGCACTACAAACTATGCGGTTTACTTTGAAGCCTCGTCTGTCTCCTGGAATTGATGATGTGCGAATGTCCGATCTGTGTAGAAATTGCAACTCAGTAAAGAATATACTTCTACGAATGTTGGACGGTTTATAGCTTCACGTATAATTTCAGGTGACCTTGAAATAGCAATTGTAAAGCCTTTATTTAAAAGTGGAAATCACGGTATGGTCCGAATGCTATCACCCTATCTCGATCTTGCCTTCGATAGCGAAGATTTTGGAGAAACATATTTTAATAACATTGGCTGATTTCATTAATAAATTAAATATTTTTTCTGTACAGCAGTTTGGTTTTGTTATTGGAAAAGGCACACAAACGTTTTCTTGAGAATTGTTCCGGTCTGCTTAACACCGCCTTTGAAAATTATCTTGTTACGTGTGCACTTTTTTAATGTTTCCAAAGCTTTCGACTCTGTGTCACATAAAGTTCTGTTGTAAAAAACTCTGCAGCTTAGTGATCACAGGTCCATTTGATTTCCTGCTTAAAAAACCTTCTGTCAAAACTACCGCAGCTAGTTTCGATATCTGGACAACACAGTGCTAAAATACCTTTGAAATCAAGCGTACGTCAGGGGTCTGTGCTCTCGCCTCTTCTTTTAATATCTATGTTAATGACCTTTTCCGGGTAGTGAAATATTGTAAGATCTTTGATTACGCCGATGATACCGTTCTATTGTCGAGCCATCTACACTTTGGTAAGGGGATAGAATTACTGCAGTTTGATTCAATTAAGATCATGGCTTGGTTTTCGAAAAATGTCATTACCGTCAACACGAAAAAACAAAACCGCAACTGATGTGCTTTTCTAGTCCACTAAGAGAGAGTAACTTTAAACAAGCCGATACTTCAGCAGGCTTCAAGCTGTGGTTGTTGTGAATGTGTTCCAGTACACTACGTGAACTACTACAAAATACTTAGGAATTTATTTTGACTCTGATTTATCGTGGAATGTAGCATCTTTTCTACATCCCGAAGAAGCTGCGAGCTGCATCCTGCACCCTCTACAACGCAAGAACATTCATCCCGATGTCATTCCGAAGACTCATTGTGCACGCACTCGTTTATAATGTGGCTCCGGTATAGAGCATTATAAACCTTGTTCGGGCAGTGCACGAACTTATAAGAAACTAAAGTGAATTCTCTTCTAAAGGGCATCTTGCGTAGCGTGGCATATGGATCCAATATTCAAACATCCGATAACATCTTTAACTATCTCTCTTTACCATCTTTTCGAGTCCTATTTATGCATACCGTTATACTCCGACACTTCTGGGATAATGCCTTCAAGGTTCCCAACGTGATCTGTCGTGACCTTCGGAAAGTGGCACCATATTCAACACCGCGAATCAACACACATTTTGGGATATACATTCGGAGTTATTATGTTCCACACACCTTCAACAACTTCCCACATGTGCTGAGTGATATCACTTCTCATGGAAACTTAAAAAATACACTGAAGTTTTTTTGTTCGTCCATAAGACAATAGCGTAAACCTTCAAGAATTTTGCAGCTATTTTGTCCTCTACATTTTATCTTCAACGAAATTTACCTTGTAGCGTCTCTGGCTTTCTGTAGCTTTTTGTTTTGTGTTTTATCTTTTTTACGTTATGTGTGCTTTTGTAAACATTTTGTTGGGATCAGTCCTACAAGTACTTTAGGACTTTGACGGTCCCGAAAGTATACTTTGGGGACTTCTAAGCACCATGCAATTAATTTCAATATTATATTTATTTATTATCGTCATTATTGTAATTTTTTGTCATTATTGCCTTTATGTTTTGTTGTTGTCATTATTGTCAATATTGTATGTTGTTGTTTTGTTATTATTGTTGAAGAAGAGAAGAGAGTCGGCGGCCTGTCTTCAGCAAATGACATACTTATTCATTTTCGGCAGGCATTGTCTGGCAGTTGTCGGTGCCGGGCGCATCATCATCCCTGCCGGCCGCCGACAGATGAAGATCTGACGAAGCACTTCTCGTCTGACGCATGGCCACGTGGTTGATCGTCATCCGGGCAACTGGATTCGACTCCATAAAACAAATCGCTCGGCTTTCTTCGGCGCAGTCGGTGGCTCTGTCTTCAGCGAACAACTAACTTAGCCATTTACGGCAGGTGAGAATTTGTTATAATTATGATATGGCTAGCTTAAGTTTTTCTCTCCGCCGCCGACTGCAACGAGTGTATTTGCGATAATTGTTTCTTTCTTTTTTGTATGTGCATGGAATGTCTGTTTTTAGCGAGTCATGGTTACTCCAAACGCCACTGAGTGCACCGCATGTTTCAAACCTGTGCCAAGTGACAGTGTTTTCATTACGTGTTCTTCTTGTAATCACGCTAACCACCTTGAGGCATGCTCCGGCATCTCGGAAATACCTTTTAGATCAATGGCGAGTACCAAACGAGACAAATGCATCTGCCGCACTTGCAAAAATCTCGACAGCAGATTAAGCGTGGGCGGTGTTAAGGAGGCGATGTTATCAGGCGACGAAGGTGCCGTTACCGCACAATTTGCACAGATAAACGTGAAACTCGACCTTTTGCACACGCTGAAAGGCAACGTTGATCGGCTGTGTCATCTTCCGCAAAAGAAGATGATCTTCTTTGAGGGCACCAGCGGATGCGATAAAAGAGACGACCAAGGGCCTGCAAGAATCGATAAAGAAATGCGAATCTATGACGCAACTCGTTACAAAAAAAGATAAATATGTCAAGTTACTGCAGTCCGAAGTCGGAGTACTGCAAACAACGGTGAAGGACCAAACTACCCTTATTGAACAACTCCTAACAAGCATTGATTCAACTGAGCTGTAGAGCAGAAGATGCAATATGGAAATTTACGGGAAAAGTTTCACGACAACTGAAGACGTGAATATCACTATGAACTACCTTGCAACAAAACCAGACATTCATTGCCATAAGCCTTCGATGAGGTAGCCTGTCACCACCTCCGTTCGAGAGCCGAAGGAACTTCCCCGACCTTGGTTCAGTCCAGTTCCGTATCGTGAAGGAACACTCGATGGGCACTCGAAAAAGTTGGTCACGCTTCCTCGGTCAAGAAATCAACAAATAATATACTTGAGCGACAACTTAAGGGGATAAATAAGGATCGTTTCTGGCAAGCACGGACGGTGGGCAGAGAAAAATCAGATAAATTCGTATGGGTTAAAAACTCCACAATCTTTGCAAAGAAAGACGAGAACTCTTCCCCAGTGCGCATCGCTAGTGCTCGGGATTAAGAAATTATATCTTAAAAATGGCGACCACTGTCTTAAGTACCTATTTTTTCTTCCTTTCCGAACGCCTTCCCAGAAATAAATGGCGCACTTTTTTTTTTTTTTTGAAGTTCGAGGATAATTTTTTACTGGTATACATCAGTGTATCTGGGCAAACTGACGAGTCGCAATACGGTTTTTCTTGTGAACAGCAAAAGTACTAGAAAATACTGGGACGAATAGTAGCTCATATCGGCCTTTTTGAGGCCAGTGTCGACGTTTTTGTTCTAACAAAAAATTAATGTCCAAGACGTGGGCGCGTCACAATTTTTTTTACCAGGTTTTGAAGGTTTTTCTTTATACGTAACAGTACTAGAGGAGGAGGAATTGCCGTTTACGTTAAAACAAACTTGGTCAAGAGCTAACTGGCAGATCTTTATTACATATGCAAAATGTATTGCGCTAAACCTCTGCAAAAAGAATTTTGCGATATCGTTTTTGGCATTTTACAGGTCATCGTCCGAAAATGTGCATAATTTCTTATATGAGTCAAACGCAAGTTTAGAGGTTACAATATGTCTTGACAAAGTTTGCATGGTAGGTGACCTCATGGTAGGTGAAGAGTTTGCATGGTAGGTGAAGAGGGGCATCGTTAAACTTTGCTTTAAAAACTCACTTACAAAATCATGCAAACATCAGATAAAAACAAGCTTCTGTGCACAAATTTGTCGCCTGTCATTAGCAGGATATCCCACTTCCTTATTAACATCAGTGGCGGAGAACCTTCTCAAAGAACAGAAAAAAGACGTCATCAAACAAAAGCCAAGAGACGAGTCAACTAGACCCATTGTTGTGCCTTACATCCACAATGTCTCCCATGGTCTTAAGGAAGTGGCAAACAGGGTCAACATCGACGTTATCTTCTCGGCTCCAAACAAGCTTTCCAGCTTATGCGAAAAAGTGAACAATCGTCCCCAACATCCAGCGAGCTGCACAAAGAAACACCGGACCGGTTTCGTTCCGTGCACGGAAGGGGTAGTGTATTCCTTTCCCCTCTCCTGATATATCGGCCAGACTGGGAGGTGTTTAGACGATCGACTCCGGGAACACAGCAACAACATAAGTAGAGCCAACTCAGGACATTTAGGCCTACATTGCCGTGATTGCGGATGTGCGGCACATCTAGATAGGTGTACGGTGTTGGGCAGAAGCGGTAGCCAACTGACTAGAGAACTAGTTGAAGCAGAAAATATGGCCAGGGAGAACGACAATTGTGTAAGCACTCCATCGCTCACTTTATCAGGAAAAGAATTGGCTTTTCTTAGTAGCTTATCTTATTAGCTCACATGAGTATCATTTAATGGGATGTAGAAGAAAAGAAGCCAACTTTCATGAATATCGAAAAGGCGTAAAAGAAAAAGAAGTGCTAAAATTTATTGAGTTGTGAGTCAGCGCTGTGTGAGTGTCTTGTCTGATGTGAATGTATCCCTAAGTTTGATTGTTTTGTAACCTGTGTTGACGTGTGTTTGTGTGGATTCCCTACTTGCGCTGTTAATTTTGAGACATGGAAAACCAACTCGCCCAAGCCGCCGTTTTGTACGGTTTTAGTGCGGGGCGGGACACCAATTCGCTGCTTGAGGAACTCGTGGACACGTTACACTCAACATTTGGAAACAACAATTTTGCCTGCGCACTTTTTCTAAATGTTTCTAAGGCATTCGACACCATCAATCATAAGGTACTAATGAAAAAAATATATATATGACTACGTTTTTAGGGGGCCTTTTATCGTATCCTTCAAGATTTTTGAACAAACCGGACACATCACCTTTCGCTTTGTAACACCAGCAGTGTCAATGTACCTTTGAAGACTGTAGTACCTCAGGGCTCGGTTTTGTCACCACGCTTGTTTAATTTATACGTGAATGACCTGGCTACGACTGCTTCAGGGCGCGATATCTATCAATGCGCTGACGATACGCTATTAGTTTCATGGCATATTAATTTGCAGGATGCGATTTCGTTGTTGCAAACCAATACTTCTCGAGTGATAAACTGGTTTGAAGCAAAGTATATTAGAATTAACCTTCAGAAAACAAAACTTATGTGTTTCAGTAATCCTTTAAAACGGAAATGTTCAGATATTCCGTTCAAGATGTACTTATCAAAGTGTACACATTGCAGACGTACGCCTTTTAAATTTGTCAATACAACCAAGTACTTGGGAATTCTTTTTGATGCAGACGTATTTTGGAATTCACACCTCGCTTATATTGCCAAAATACTGCAAAGTGTATCGTGTATGTTGTATCGTACAAAGACGTTTTGTTTCACATTTTCGGTACGAAAATTTATAGTTAATTGTATAGCCTACGGGTTGTTGCGTTATGGCATTACTGTATATGTTAAATACTCTATGCTGCGGCCTACTAATATTGACGCTATTTTAAAAAGTATTATAAGGGGAGCGGTGTACACTTCGCTGCCTATGGCTGGTGATGACTTGTTTGTTTTTGGGCCTCCCGCGCTTTCAGCCCTCTTTAAAAGGCGTGTAATTAGCAAGCATTATTCGTCGAGTACCTTCAAGATGCCTCATGTTATGAAGCGCGTTTTTAGAGAAAACCAACATTTTGTCATTCCATGTGTATATGCAAAGTATGGATAAAGACTGCGTTCCTTTTATGTCCCTGAGCTCTTTAAAAATATGCCAGATACTCTCTTTAAATAAATTCCAAGCGTCAGTCAAAACAACTTTATGAACCAATATGCTAGAGTTAAATTTACTCAACCTTGATGTATTTAATTACTTTCTATATGTTTTCTCTTAATCTCTTTTTCCTATGTCGGTTGCGATGAAAAGTAATGCATTGCATGTTACTCGTTTGACGGTTTTTCGCCGCTACTTTTCTGCTAAGTATGGATTTGTACTTCATGCACTTTTGTTCGTGGTTTTTGCAAAACACGGGTGGAACATTTTTAATTCTGTTCTTTTTTTGGCTTATACAAACTTCTTTTTATAGATACTGTATTTGTTCGCATTATGATTAACTACTTCGCACATGTGTTGTGATTGCTAATATTGTTTTGTGAACTATAGCTTCTTTCTTTTAGGCCGCTGCCTAAAAGAAGCCGCTATTGGCTTTCGACGGACCCGTTTTTTTATGTATGTACTGAAATGTGTGCAATGAATTATTAATATTATAATTATTATTACTATTATTATTAATAGAAATGTTTTATCATTAAAATTTAGAACTTATTACTGAAGTAACAGAATAATTATTATTATCATAACATATCATTACTATTATTATTATTACTATTACATTTATTATTATTGTACTTGTTGTTGTCGGTAAGTTCTACACGTTAATCTTATTTAATAGCAGGGTGTTTCCCTAAAAATTCGTGAAAGTAAGTGCCACGTTTATAAACGCTTCGCGGTGTGTTTACGAAATAACATCTCGCTCTATCGACCGCGAAGGTCTTTCACGTCCACAGCGTGTGCCGCCGCTCACTCGACATAATTATAACCCATTTCCTACAAAGCAACTATAATGACGCCGGGAAAGAGCCCACTCTTCTCTGCGGGAACCCACGCTGAGGCAGGCGAATGCTTCCTGCTTCCTGACCTTGCACGCGAACTCGGCATTCATTCCTGACGTTTCCTGAATGTTTGGTGAAAATGGGGCGTATATTAATCCTGTCTCCGCAACATCGTCGGTATGAGAAAGCGCATTACATATAAATAGCAACACTAGGCTATTGCGTCAATGGGTAAACAGGTTTCTATCTGTTCAGAACGCACTCGCCTCCCGCGAGCTGTATGAAAAGGCTACTTTTCGGATGCTCAGTTGTACCTCTGAAGATTCGGAGTGATCGAAGCACGTTTTGCTTTTTTTTTTTTTCTTGAAACAAATTTACTAGCAGTGCCACCGTTTTTAGCTATGAGTGCGCGTGACGTTTCTCGTGGCTTACTCGATGCTCAGTTTCGTTGTACTAGTGAGTTGCCATTCGTTTTATTTGTTAGCAAAGTAATGTCTTTGGCACGCACATGAAAACACCCTTAGATGTTTTTTGTTTTTTTGACTAGTGATAACTAGGATTGCGTGTTTTCGGATAAATTCGAAAAACTCCGAAAAACACCCGCCGGTAAAATTGTGGTAAATTCGGATTTATCCGATAAAGTCAATTTTCATGTGCCAATGCCAGTCAACCCTCCCCCCCCCCCCAAAAAAAAAGAAAAAAAAGTATAAGACCTGTTTTTTTTTTAATTCGAACAGCGTAGGGTCAATAGGTACTGGGGAAAATGCAGCCATAATTATCTTTCAAATCTCGGACCGCTCTCAAAAGGGGTCCTGCAGCTTGTCTCGTCAAGGTTGATTCAGTGCAACAGGTCATTGTATGTACATTCGGGTCATGACAAAAGCCACTCTTTTTGGTTTCCCTTTTGGGCCATGCGATTTGTGATTTAGAGGAAGGAGAGGGTATGCTTTTGTAACAGGGAAAGCTACGGACCATAGAGATTGTATAAAATAGGAAAGAGAGGCAGTTGAAACTTCTCTATTACATCCTTAACCACTCCACCTCGCGCGGCCACCGGCTAGATTGATAAAATAGGATGGAATGACTACGAGCTTCCTAGCGACTACCTCCGGGAGTTTATTCGCAACTTTCACGACCTATACGGGGCGTTCTGGCGCCCATGAAAATGGCTGTGATCTGAATGATCGCCGTAGAAAACGATAGGAGCACGAGGCTGGGTTTGCGACACGTAAGTAATTATCGCTTTGCTCTATGCGAGCAGTATTAGAGCCTTACACTATCTTGCACGTGAGAAAGTTGTCTGCAAGCACCTTTATTGTGAAGACAATCATCCAGGAGCTAGGGAGCTCCATTCTCACACCGCGGTACCACCATCGCTAAAAATTGCGAATGGATTTTAAGGTATCGACGTTTATTAAAGCAACACTTCTGTGCGACTTTTGTCGTGGGACAAATTAGTATTGTAAATGGCAATGGTACCAATGCCAAACTCAACTGAAGAAAATTTAATTGATACAAGTACGTTTTATTTTTTATTTGGCATATGTTTACATCCGGTTATTATTTATTTATTTATTTTTATTACGAATCACTTCGAGAATAAACTCCTCATTTCGGAAAATTGGAAAATAAACAAATATAAACTTTGATAAACTCTGAATCTCTGGGAAAACAAAATAAACTCCGAAAGACACACTCCGAATTTGTCGAAAAATATACTCTGAAAACACTGAAACCTACCGAGAACCTATAGAGGTTAACGAGGGAATGTGAAAAACAGTGCTGTGTGCAGCGCTCGCCAAACCTATTCGAAATGCGCGAACGTCTGTTTTTTAGCAGTACGCTATTGGCAGTTTCCACCATGCGCGTGCTAATTTGCTCTCTGGTTATTCTTGCATTTATATGTAGCTTAACGGCTTGGAAACGTGAGTTTATATATGACGATAATCATTTCAAATCCCGACCACTTGTGTTTAATGCATTTGTTTTGCTACCAGCCTCCATCTAAAAAACGGACGCCCCAATCTGTACGTTTCGTAAGCATATGATTATTTTCGTGCGTGTTCGCTGGATGAGTCAGGCGTTCGCGCTCAAACCCGTTCGCGTTTGAACGGGAACCCGTCTGACAATCCAACGGGTCGGAAGATCCAATCGAGACGAAATCCAAAACGAGGCAAAGAGTCCGACAACAGCAAAATGTATACCGTGCTGAAATGTTCACTGTCAGATCGTCCACCTCGTCAGATTTCTCGACACGTTGACCATTCGGACGCGAAATGGACTCTTGTCAAGAATGCGCACCTTCGGGTAGCTCCTGAGTGAATTACTCGAGTCCTGCCATGGCGTTTAAGATTCTTGGCGAGCAAAGCTCTCCTCCGGGCGTTCCACTCGCCAAGAAAAACTCACGTAAAAAAAAAAATGGATCGAGGCCGTTTTTGCGGCGCGGTGATGCTAGATACAGGACTCTGTCGATTACATATTAAAGCAAACTTTGAGCAACTGCATTGCCACTTGCCAAGATATGGTTCAGTGGAATATGAACCAGCCAACCCTTACAGTGGTCATAAAAAACATACCTGACTATTTTTGTATTTAAATGAAACACACAGCTGACTTAAAACATAATTAGACCAGAAGACCTTGCCAGCCTTGAGTTTATGCTAGGATCCCATCTCTTTGGATAAATTTGTTCATTTCTACTCTAAGCCCCTGCCCCGCGAGATAAAATATCTGGCATGATGCAGTGTTTCGAATCTCCATCCAAGACCTGAGGCGGGTCGTGGTCATTCAATCTAGGAATTAGCTGTGTCACATGTGCGTTTTGGTGATGCTTGTCAACGAGTAACGCTATACATAGTGCGTACGCTCGTAATCCACGATGTTCCAAGATCCGATATTGCGTGCTACCAAAACCTATACCGAAACAGATAGTCGATCTTGTACTTTCGCAACTTTCACGAGTTTTCAGGGGCCCAGGCGCCCGTCCAAATCGCTGTCCTCTGGAGTACCAACCCGTAGAACAGCGGCACGACGCTGGGTCTGCCACGCGTAGGTACTTCTAGTTTTACTATATATAAGTAGCATTAAAGTGATAAATTATTTCCTCACGTCGGGAAGACGCAAGTGAGCCCCTTTATTGTGAAGCCCATCATCCAGGAGCTAGGGAGTGCGATTCTTACACCTCAGTACTACCATCGCTGAAATGTGCGAATAGTGTGCCAGAGCATCGCTTGCCTGACCCTCTTGGCCAGGAAGAGTGGTTTTCTCTGTGGGCCAATGAACTACTTCCAAAAGATTACCGTATTCACATGTCCTCAGTAAAGTCCCTTGATGTGTTTGCATGTCTTGCAAGCGTCATGAAATCATCAAATGCGCCAATGCACGAGCCCGTGCCTCGTGCGACACTGGAAAGCAAATGGCGGAGCAACACTAAAATGAGCGGCTATGGAGCGCCTCTGAAAGGAAACTGTGGTACGCCTCTCTCACGCGTTCGCCAATATTGGTTGTCGGTTCTTGTAAGAGACGCCAACCCTATTGAAGCAACTTAGTCGTATGAGACATTTCTGTGTCCAAGAAACACATGCGAATCATACAAGATATATAAAAACATATAAGAACCATATAAGAACTAGATTATAATTATATACGATATATAAGAACTTATAAGAACCATACAAGAACTATATAAGATATACCAGGTGCTTTTTTTAACTTAACAGACTTGTTTAAAAAAGGCGTAAAACTTCTGCGGTTTGTGCAGGTGAGTTATACGGCCAGGAAGACACAGTATAGGGGCGAATCGTAACGATCAGTAGGCATCATTAATTAAAATTTGTTAATTACATTTTTAAATAATGAAAATAGGCATATGTTTCCAGTTAGAAACTTGCTGAGCGTCATCGAAAGCCACTAAATCAACTCTTGTTAGAAGGATACAAAGCAGGGGCAAAGGGGGGGGCATTTTACGGCGCTCTAAAAAAGCGCTCCATTCAGACGCGTTTCTAGGTTTCGCTTTCTTATCGGAGCGCATCTTTGTGCCCGTGGTCCTGCTCCCCGGTGGTCGCGGTGCGAAGCCACTCCCTCGCCTCCTCGCAGCAAGGAAGGAAGTTTGGCGCACGTGTGTTGCTCGTCTCAGCCTCTGGGCAGCAGGACAGCGGGTGCAGAGATGCGCTCCGATAAGAAATCGAAACGTAGAAACGCGTCAAAATCGAGCTTTTTACGGAAAGCCGTAAAATACAGCCCTTGCGTTGTAGCCTTCTAAAAAAGTTGATTTAGCGGTTATCTACGACTCTCAGTAAGTTTCTAATTGGAACCATATGTCTATTTTCAGTAATTAAAAGTTCATTAACGAATTTTAAATTATTGGCCGACTGATCGTTACGATTAGCCTCCTATACTATTTCCCCCTGGCCGTATAACTCACCTGCAGAAACCGCACAAGTGTAACTTTCACAGCTTTTTTAGACAAATCTGTTAAGTTAAAAAAAACACCTGTATACGAACATATAAGAACCATATAAAAATTGCTAGAAGTTTCGTATAATTTTCTATATGGTTCTATATGTTCTATATATTTTATATAGTTCTTAATAGTTCTTATATGTTCTTATATATCTTGTATGATTCATGTGTTTATTGGACACGATAAATTCCTCACACAAATTGCTTTTTTCACTAGGGAAGCATGATTTTTATTCAGGAGTTTAGCTCACAGCGCTGGTGTGGCTTCCATGGCTTCTATCGGCTACCTCACATCTCGGTCATATTCTACCCCATCTTATATTTGCTAAAACATTTGAGAAAAAAAATGAAAGACGTTTTCAGATGTTTGTAATGCAAAATTAGAGCGCGACTCTTGAGGAGGAGGAGGGGAGAGTACGGAGGAAAGAGTATGCCCCTCCTCCTCCTCCTCCGTACCCTCTTCTCCTCTCTTCACCTCTCCTCCTCCTCCTCAAATGCAGTTTCCCCGCTAAATTTATCGGGGAAAATGACGACACATGACTTGATGTCACGTCGCCTATGAATAAATTCACTTTCTCCTCTAGATTTAGGGGGGCAATTCCCCGCTAAATTTAGGGTGGAATTCAATTGGTGTTAAGGTCACGTGACGTCAATTTTTCCGCTAAATCTAGCGGAGAGACTGATTTTGTCCCCTAAATCTAGAGGAGAAACTGAATTTCCCCGCTTTATTTAGAGGGGAATAAATAAATTCCCCCTAAATCTAACGGAGAAATTGCATTTGACTGCTAAATCTAGCAGAGAAACTGAATTTTCTAGCTAAATTTAGAGGGAAATTTAATTGGTGTTGAGGTCACGTGACGTCAATTTTACCGCTAAATTTAGCGCGGTGACGCCGTCGCCGACGCTGACGGCGACACCGCGAAACACGGAAATGGACGCCGAAGAGCTGCGCTCTAAAAACATGCGCAGTGGTGTATCTTGCGTGAGAGATCGGACCATATTACATTTAATTATCTATCTGTCTAGAAATGCCACGTTTTTTCACATTCGGTACGTGCGTAAACCAAGGCGGGGGTTGACGATGATCCCGTGACAACCTTGAGTGTGGTCATCCAACTAACGACTCTTCGATTCTACGGCGTCGCGTAGCTCAAAAGGCAAGGAGACTCAAGTTCGGCCGGGTTATCGCTTCGCATGGCTCGTACGTAGCGTCCTTGAACCATGCCCGTGTGCGCTCTACTTCCTCCTGTAAAAAGAAAATAAAAAGGAGATAATACGCAGTTTACACTGCAAAAAGATACCAAGGCCACCACAATGGCAGCTGGTGTGACGTCAGTGCAGGCGATGAAACCAGTGCGCTCGTGCATTGGGCTTCGCTTGCACTTATGATGAAATAGAGCTTTGAGTACACTGACGCTTTAGACAAGCGCTAGATTACAGCCGTCATTGCTGACTTTCTCGTGTCTTACCGAGATACCAAGCCACTGAAACGGGCGCTCTAGCACAAAGGTCAATGCTGGGAAGAAGGACAGAGTACAATCTGAAATGGCAATAACCTGACCTGCTATGGAAACGGTGAAGTGAAGTAGTAGGGATCAAGGGGGAACAAAAACGAAAGGTATATGCTATGGCGGCTGCTATGCACAGTTGCCGAGGGATGCAAAATCCGTGTAATCAGGAGACACGCAAAAAAAGGGGGCCACTGAAGAGCCGAGATGTACCATGTGGACGCCACAAGAGTCAACTTACGGAGTCAGGGACATCTAGATCACGTGGTTCTGAGTTGGCTGGTATAGTTACTCTGGAACAAACATGGGTAAATTACTTCCAAAATGTAATTTAATTACAATTACAATTACTTTGCTCCAAAAGTAGCCTAACTACAATTACAATTACTACAACGCGAAAAGTTAGTATTACAAATTACTTTAAAAAGTAATCCAATTACTTTACAATTCCTTATTTCTGAGAGCGACCCAACTGGGGCCATATAACGTTAAACCAGTGTTATAGAATGCAACGGATTTATCCATTACTTCCCCATTGTTTGAGGAGGATTAAACGGACACTGACAACCCCCAAAGTTCTTATATTTTTTATTTTTTGCCATTCGATTTATTATTGTGTCAGAAGAATACCCAATCAATATTTTGCTACAGTCACGTATATTTTTAATAAATTATAAAGAACGCAACTGCTCGAAACCGAAACCGAAACTGGTCTGGAGAGGAAGAAGAAATATAGAGAAGGAGAGAGGTGGCGGAAGTCACTTGGCTGTGATACTTTTTTTCCCCCCAAACGACGCATTTGCAGCTTGTTAAAAGCCACAAAAGATGGGTATCATATTTCGTTTCTGAATTTAATATTGTGTCCTTGTTGAAAAATTTCATTTGTATGAGAAATTTTTGTGTTCAATAAACACCTGAATTATAGAAGATATATAAGAATATATAAGAACCATATAAGAAACTTGTGAAAAGTTTCTCAGAAGTTTTTTAATGGTTTTGATATGCTCTTATAAAGCTCTTATATGGTTCTTATATGTTGTTATATATCTTGTAGGATTCATATGTGTTTATTGGGCACAAGAAATTTGTCATACAAATGACTTTTTCACTAGGGGTGCGCGCCTTCGAGGATCTACTACTCGATTACATTTGGTGGTTGTGTCTAAACCATAAAAAAACTGCACGTGGCCATGGAGAAGAGACCGAGCGCGGCTCAAGCCGGCCAGTTCTCGATCGGCGGTTTTCGGTCGGAACGAAAACGAATTTCGAACCGCAAATAGGTTTCTGGGTAGTTGGGCCGTCATATGTAACTTACGCGCTATACGGTTACATTCACATACAGACATCATGTTATTGTAAATTATTTACATTGAGTAAAACTTAGAATGGCTCCAAATATATAAGAACGCGATCGGGGCTCCCGAACCAATGGTAACAATATTCAAAGCTGCGAATTCAGCCTCCGTAATGTTTACCCAAATAATATCCTATTTAAACAAACAGGAAATTAACTTGAAAATAATACAAAGATACCATTATGCGACCGCAGTCGAAGAGGGATGTAAAAAAACTGGCAGAAAAAGAAAAATAACTTCATGTGCAATTAAAATTCCCAACCTCGACTAAAAGCTGAAGCTCGATTTTTTTCTTTCAATAGTTTGGCATGTTCAGCACTATTGTTTTCTGCTCTCACCGCAAGCGGCGCCACACGGCTCCGTTGAGGTAGGCTCCAAAGAGGTGGGCTGTCTCAGCTCCCAAACAAAACAACAAGCAATGCGGTGTTATTTTTTGTTGTGCGTGTGTTTGCTTGTTTATGTGTGGGAATGTATCACCGAGCACTAGACCGCTTGTGCGAGCGCTGAGGCTTTCAGGGACGTTCCGTGCGCGCCGCAAAGTCTTGCAAAAGTAATTGTAATTGTGCCCGAAATTTTGCAATTACTGTCGCTAGAAAGTAAACAAATCCCAATTACAATTCCTTTTAGCCGAAAGTAATTTTTACAATTACAAATTAATTAAGTTGAGAGTAATTCAATTACTTTAATTGAAGTACTACACAAGTATGCACTGGAATAGCTCGCGGCATGGGTCGCGGTCATATACAGAAAGTGACAGGCAGGCCCATGGCAGCGCTAACAACGCATCGCGCATTGCGATACGCATCACTTCGTCAAATGCATCGACTCAAAGCCATTCTCCAAGTCAAGACGGCAATGAAATCTCGGAGTTCTCCAGCAAAACCGTTGGGCCAAACCGATCTCGGCCGCTTCCGGTGTGAAGCAAACGGCACGCACCCTACGCCGTACGCTTGACACTACTTTCTGTGGCTATGAAGACAATGCACAGTCCCATATAATAAAAGGCTATGGTCAAAGATCTTGGCGTATGTGCACTCGCGCAGCTTGAGCGCGGCTCAAACCTATACACGTTCACTCTTCGCTTTTTTGAAATGACATAGAAAGCAAGCTGGATTGGCGCCCCAGGTCACTCCGCTCGGATAGCTCGCTGCCGTTGCTCGCTGCGTCGGTTTTGAAAGTTAAAGGGAGGCGCGCGGCGTTGAGGCATTGCGCATTGCCACGGCATCACTACGTCATACATGCATCGTCTCATCGTCTCAGAGAATCCTGGGAACAACTTCGTCTTCTTCAAAGGTACGTCATCACACTTGAATGGCGCCCACTCACTAATTTGGTCCGAGCCCAACACGGAGCGTCTTTCGACGCGCTGGCTGGACACAACTTCCAGTCGAACTTTGACGCTGGGCTCATGTCTGATTTGTGTCTGCACTCGATCACAAGGTGATGACATCAACATTCTAATGCGCAGATTTTGATTAGTTTAGGTGGGTTAATTCAGACACTAGGCGGCAAGAAAATCTTGCAGTTGTCCGGCAAAATCGATCTTGTCCACGTCCGTTGTGATGGTATACGGCGCGTGTCGTGCACCATTTGCTTGGAACAAATGTAGCACAGCTTTCGCTGGCTGTGGTTACGTTTACATGATTGCGATCGTAGCGCTATGGTGGCTATAGTGGTAGATGTACCGAAGGTCCGCACTCTTGGGTAGTTACACGTGCCGCTGCATCATGAAGAAAAAGTGGCGCTGTAGCCAATATATCGATAGAGCCCTTCATGTTTCAAAAGTAGCGAAAGGTGCGTCGATGCACGAGGCACGTGCAACATGCAGCCCTTGGGAAGAAAAAATTGGGTTGTGTGTATGTTTATACAGCTCTAGAACTTGGTCTGCCTCCAAGGGCGACGAGTCTCCCAGCTGTAGATGAGCAATTTAGCCAGTGCAGTACAAGCCCTGGGAAGATCACGGCGGCACAGCGCAGCACTTAGTTGCATTTCAGACGCCATGTTATTCTCAGAAGTGGCGCGCGGCACGTGTCTCGAGCATTTCCACAACAATGAATGGCGCCACTTTTCCCAGGATGCCGGGGCTTTAGATACCGGTGCATTTCAGCTCGAAGGGGCCTGGCGTGAAGCGTCTCAAGTGTTGTTGGCGAGAAGCGCGGTGCACGAGAGCGTCTCGTACTACGCATGCTCATGCAGGAACCAGTTCTACGCGTGGTGCCATTGTGCGCCGCCCGATGGCGCCAGGCTCATATAACCGGTAAAGTCCCTTGATAAAATTCACACTTACAAGTACCGCCAACCATTGTTGTGCAAACGTGCAAAACACGTGTCATGAGCGGGTGCTCCGCCGCCATTCGCTTCTAATGGCCACTCATTTTAGTGCTGCGCCGCCATTTGCTTCCAAGGACAGCTCGAGACATGAACCTCGTGCACTGGCGTGTTTGACACTACTTGCAAGACAACCGCAAACACATCGAGGGGCTTTAGGTACTGGTGCCACCGGCATCATGAAAAGTGGCATGCTATCGATTTTCTATTCGGCACATCTCCCCTTATAGCCACCATAGTAGCGCATCGAATCGAATAAGAACCAATCACAAACACCCTGCCTTTTACCTCCATTCTTTTCTACCCATCTACTTAAAATAAAAAAAAAGATCAGTCAAATCTCGCTTTGATGCGCTACGGTCGTACGCGTATAAACCTAGCCCATATAAATTCAACCTGTGACGCCAATGCTACAGGCGCCTGTGTGGTCGCGCAGCTTTGAGCGTCCCTTAAAGCTGTACACGCGCGCTCTTCACTTCTTCAGAAATGCCCCACTTCTCAGCACGCTCGCTGACGGGAGCAAAAAGGCTGCGATAAAAATAGGAATCATGAAAAAGCCGAAAGAAATTCATTGTTTGCGTTTTGATTAAACGTTAAATGTGGCGCACTTTGTTTATCTTTTTTTACTCTTTAATGGCGTCGATGGGCAGATGCTCAAAGATACTTATAAGCCGTTTCCAACTTTAGAAGATCACAACCCAGAATGTTATGATTTTTCGTCGTTTCGAAACGTGATCAAAGCTGGTACCATACGCATGAACCCTGAGGGTCGCACTGGCCAGAAACTTTTTCTTTTACAAAATGCTGAGCTGTGGAGATCGCACTTCTTAGCATGCGATCTTCACAGCTCAGCACGCACGTGTTCGTCATTTCTGAAAGCGAGCAAAGCATGCGCCGTGCGTACAAGGGTTGAAAATGGCACCACGGTCGGAAGCTATTTTCCACCTACGACCGTGATACGTGCAAATCTGACGCTGATCATTGCAGGCTCGCATCTAAAGGCTGAACTCAGTGGAGCAAAAATTAACAGCAAAATTCGCGCTGCGAAAATTTATTATAACACACCGCTGCGTATTCGTCGGAAACCAAATTGCAAGCGAGAAGCAAGCGATGGACGCCGCCAAAGGGAATACATGATGTCAAGGCGCTCGTTACGTGAACGACTTCATCTGCACAAAAATGAGGCAAACCACTAAAAACTTGAGTGCAAACCAACGCACAACAACATCAACAAAAAGGGTGTTCACAAAACACTTTTGAATTGTTTGAACGTGGTTAAAACATTGAAGCCAGTTGGAAATCGGAGCCATTTTTTTTACTATATTGGTCCTGCTCCGCTCCGGCCGTTGGCCCCTGCAGTGGCGGGCGCCGGGCGGACATCTAGCTCGCCTAGCTTGGTAGGGAATAGCCAGTGGCCGGAGCTCACCCCGAGCCCCGACCTGCATGCGCAGCTACGAGCATACAACTCGCTTTTCCCGGAAAGCTTTTGCGCCATATATCAGGAAAAAATCGACAAATAAATCAAGGGTGAATTCTCCTTAAAGCGATGGAGTAGATACCAACGTGCCGAGGGCTCGGGAGGAAAAATCACTGACACGAAGCAGCGTTCATTGCTCCGCGCTGGTGCCAGTATTCTTTCCTCGAGCCTGCCGCCCGTTCCTGCTTCTTTACTATATTTAACACACAGCATATTTGGTTTGTGAGTTTGCGCTTGTCTGTCTTCTGTGTTTCATTCCTCTCCCTGTCCTCGTCTTTTTATGCGCTATTTTTGCGTCATCTTCAACCTGTATCAACTTGCTTAGCTTACCACCTTACTACAGTTTAATGGATCCTTCATTGCAATGACCTCGATTACATTCATGAAATCTCGATACATGTGATGATTTTCGTCAAACAGTCTCCCACGTAGCACGCAAATATGCGATTCGCTTTTATAAGCCCGAGAAGTTTTCTTAGACCTTCCATGTTCCAAATAAAGACAAGATAAAAGTCGTGTCAATAAGCAAACGATTCAAACAGTTGCAGACGGCATACTGCAGTAATTATGCATCACCATGTTCCACAGGCGTTTTTTTTTTCGCAGGCATCTGGAGATGTGTGGAGGACTAGGCGATGTCACAAATATTTCAGTAATATCGGATTCTCGGAAAATTATGTCGTAGTAAGTGTGAAATTAAAGATACTAATATTTATTATCTTGAAACGTTTAAATCCCACGTCCGATTTTTGAACGATGGTTTTTTCGGACCGAAATTCAATCGCATGTACTCGTCCGTAGCAACGCCCATAGCAATGGTCGGTTTGGAGCAGTGGCATCACACTTAAGGGCTCAGTGGGAGTTCGTGAGGCTGTGCGGTTAGACAAAAATAGCAGCGCTCCAGTCGTCACGATCAACGTTGGTCACAATAGTAGAAAATCGCTGCAGCCCCCTATTTCGGCGAATATTGCATCAGACGTTCGCAACTGTTCGCAACGCGCCAGCGGCTCCTATCCACTGGAATAGAGCCACTAAATTAGCTGCGCTTAGAGTATCGACACTGTTGTGGGCGCCGCCATTTTTGTTCGTATGCAGAGCAGACGCAACTGTCGATCGTCATTATTCAAAGGTGCGACTCCCTCAGCATTAGATTCCGTGTTAGGAAGCTCATGCAACATAGCTTTGCTCTGTCTCGAACTGTTTAAACATTTCTAGAGGACGAAAAAGAGTTTTTTTGCGATTTCAAATAAAGCTTCACATAACTGGCAACCATGATTTTAAGCCACAATATGGCCAAGTGTCGTTACTCTGAAGCGTAGCCTAGTTAGTGGCCCTTACACCGGCCTATCTCAGGGCGCACGCGCGAAACCACCGCCCTACTAAAGATGCACCGGTGTCAACACGTGTCGGAAGCTATACCACTGAGTGGCGTCACAAGGGGGGGGGGGGGGGGCGGGGGGCGGGACCGCCCCGGGTGCAGCGCTCAGGGGGGTGTCGCGGCGGGCCACGAGAGCGGGGGGGGGGGGGGGAGGGTCGCGGCGGGTCACACGAGAGCGGGGGGGGGGGGGGGGGTCGCGGCGGGCTACCGCCCTCGGGTGCCGCTGACCCTCGCGACGCCATTGATACACCACGTACCTCATGCTGGCCGCTCCGGTCGTAACACTACCCCATATTCTAGTACACTGTATTTATTGGGAAAGGAGATTGAGCTATAGACGCTTTTTTAGGAGCCGGGCATGGGCGCCGCCATAACCGACCTTCAGTTTTTGTCTCCTCTTATTCCGTTTACTTCACTTCGTCATTATCATAGCAGGCCAGGTCATAGCCATTTTAGATTTTAATGTGTCGTTCTCCCCGGCATTGTCCTTTTTAGAGACTCGTCTAAGCCAGTTTTTTGGTGGCTCGGTGTCTCGGTAAAGCAATGGAAGTTCAGCAATGGCGGATGTAATCTGGCGCGTGTGTTAAGGCGTCTATATGGGGCGCTTTATCAAGCTTGTTGTCCCCACAGCACAGCGTTTACTAACACTGCATAACAAAAAAATTGAACCTCGCCTAGCACGGCCTAGGCACGAACGCTTCGCTCTGACCAGTATAATTCGGAAAATACAAACTTCAAGCTCGCAACATAATATACGACGCCGAATTAACTGCAATCCGACAAGCTCTCCGGGAAGTCAATACTGACAGGGGAGAGTCTAGTTATTCGCTTTTTTTTCAGACAGCCTATCACTCACTTCAGGCCATAGCCAACCCTTACAATGCAAACAAAATTGTATGCATTGTGCAAAAACACAATCTCAACTTCATTCACATCAAGAGCCATTCCGACATATTGGGTAATGACATAGCGGACAAATTTACGAACGGGGCCAGAATATCTGGCACCCCGGTAAACGTTCGAAAATAAAAAAATACATAAAAACAAGAATAACCCAATACCTTTGAGAAACCTGGACTCACGACTAGCAAACTAGGGGACATGACTCTCCAGTGCACAAGTGGATCAATAATCTTAGGGACATACCTGAGTACTTCCCCTCATCGTACTTTCAAACAGAAATACTAACAGAACATGGTAGATTCCCCCACTATTTTAAGAAAACAAAAAAAAGCCGATAACGACTGATGTTACTGTGGTGAGAGATGCGAGTCCTTCTCTCACTACCTAGGGACAAGTAACGAAACGCAAAAAGCTTCGCGAGCAATTGCAATTTCCCTAGGGGATTTAGCGACCATACAAAACCAGAAATTATCAAAGATAGAGGTCTCATGTCCATACTTGAGGAGATAGCAGCACAGGTGGAGAGCGAGGCTCAACCAGGTCTAGAGAAGATGGGGTAAATGAGCAAGCATCGCCCTCCCATTAATCTAACACGAAACATAGAAACTGCACCCGAGGAGCCCAACTAAAACAAACTCAACTTTTTAATAAATTATTTTTTGTCCACTGAAGCTAAAGAAAAGGTAGGGTTTGGAGCACTTTGAACACATTTTTCTCCGTTCCACTTTTTGGTGTAAATTCCATTTTAGTCAGCCTATCGTTTAATAATGGCAATACAAGGAAGGCTCGTTCTTCACTTTTCCTGACTGAAATTTAATAAGGAATGCGGCTATGAAATGCTTTTGTCACTTTACAGATGTCTTTTTTTGTCGAAGACACAGAAGACCAAAAAGTTCACCAATTTTGCAGAAGAGAAAATTTATAGAAATAACTGACTTCTTACAAAAAATGTTCCATAGCCACACCCCTAGGCATTTTGCTACATATCTAGCGAATACAAATCTTGAATATTGTTATAGTTTTCTGACGATAGGTTTACTAAACAATGTGGACGTGTTGCTGATAGAAGCTGTTCTAATTTCTTTTCATTTACCCAACAGACCTGAAATTTTGTTATGCACCCTCTAACGTGACCACCAGCCTACCCTGTAAATTCAATTAATTTTAAGCCAAGGGTTCAAAAGTTGACCCTCCTAGGTAGTGTGCCCCCTTAAAGGGGCCTGCAATGGCTTTTTTACTAATTTTTAATTTGCACCAAACCTGAGCGCACTGAACCTAGTAACTTAATGACACTTTTCTTTTCTCGAATTTCGATTTATTTTAGAAGTTATAGGCAAATTAAAATTACAAAAACACGCAAAAAATAACCTCCTTCATGACGTCCTTGGTTGCTTGAGTGGCCGTGAACTAGACGAGGGGTGGTGAGCTGAGCGAGCGCTCGCGGCTGCCGTACTCCGTGTCGACGGCGCGAGAGGGCGCCACTAAAGCGTGTTCTGGATAGGCTGTATGTAGCGGGCAGCTAGAGCGGCTCTCATTGCATTTGCTGCGCGATTAAACACAAATTCGGCATGACACTTCATTGGCCACAAACGACAGCAAACACGGGGTAAAGATCAGTTCAGAATGGGAGCCACTTCGCGCTGCCATACCGCGAAACGGCCAAACCGCAAGACAAAGCTGGTCACCGAAGGCCTTGGGAACGCTCAGAGCCGGCCGGGTCCTTCGGTCCCTACGGCCGCAGCGCCGCCGCGTACATCCGGGACCTTTCCGTGTTGGCGCCTGATCCCACTACCCCTTTCTAGTAGGCGCCGCCTTTTCCACCGATTGGTGGCGGGTATGTCGACGGATCATTTCTTGTTTCCGTACTTTATAAACTGCATTTGTTTCTTTTCTGATCTCAAATACTGAACAAAAACTACTTTTATAAATAATTGAAACGGTTCGCGCCACTTATATTTTGTATTTCGACTAAAAAGAAGCTTTTAGCGGCTCTGACCAGTAGTAAGCCCAGGACCTAAGTCGTCACATTACGCGCGTTTTCGGTACCGCGGGTCGCCCCCGTCGGTGGAGGAGGTTTCCGCGTCGTCCGGTTAAAATATGATGCACTGATATTTAGTGACTCTCTCCGTGCCCGCTGGCTTGCCCGAACCCCAAGAGACGTGGAAACCGCAAAAAAGGTAGGCGCTTAATTATGATTGCAGGGCCCTTTATAACCGAATTCAATTAGCGAAGTGCAAAAGGGAATGGGGAAATCGTGATTCCTTCGCTGTAGCCGCTATTTCGTTATAACCGACTTCGTTATAACCAATCTCGACAGTATATATAAGAAAAAAAAATAGGAAATCAGAAAATGCATTTAGTTAATCTAACGCAAAAGGAGGGATCTCAACAATCACAGGAGACAATGCTCAATATCCATGGAAGGTGTAGCTACGGGTACACATCTGCATACGTACAGCTATGCTGGACATCTTTAAAGGATATTACCTGAATGACCCAATGGCACGGAGGCCAATGGCAGGGGGATCCATAGATTCCGAAGAAAAGTAAAGGAAAAACTTACATTTTTGACGACTCACCTACCCATTAACATTTTTCAAATAAATATTCATGGGGACAAGATCGTGTGGGGTGCTGTCACCCCCGCAGGTCTACTCCCGAAAACTTTCATGAAAGAAAAAGCACCTCACAAGTCCTCAAAAACCCTAAAAAACCAAAAGCAAAAAAAAAAAAAGAAGAAGAAAATTTGAGGGATTTACGGAAAGTCTGCTCTGGAAGGAAAAAAGAAGGGGGGGGGGGTGAGGCACGAAGGGCCTGCACCCAGTCTCCGGAAAGGAGCACGACGACAAACAAGACCCCTAAGAGGGTCACGCCAATTCTCCCACGAAGGAGTGACGGAAAACCGGCAAAAGGGAAAACCACCCCAGGGGTCTACAAAATCTCTTAAGGGAAGCACAACATACAAACTCCTGAAAAGGAGAACACAAAAGCCTTCCAAAAGGAGAAAGCTGGAAAAAAAAAAGGAAAACCCCACCCCCAAAGAGGGCAGCGACGATGGGAGCAAATCTGCCACCCCCAAAAAGGGGAAAAGGAAAAAAAAAGGAAGATGCAGAAGGAATGCTCAAAACAAACTTCCAAATAAAGCAGACAGAGGAAAAACTCCCGGAAAAAGGAGGGGCACCCGAGAGTGATACAACAAACCTTCATAAGCGAAACGACCGCACAACTCCTAAAAAGGAGGTTACAAAACTTCCCAAAAGGGACACAAAAAAAAAGAAAGGGGCAAGAAAAAAAAGTGAGAGAAAAAGAGGAGGAAGGAGGGAAAAGAGGAACGAAAATGGGCTGAAACGGGCCCTGCGGAGGGACGGCTCCCAGCACAAAACAATACCCAAGACAACCGAAAAAGGCAGCGAAGGAAAGGAAAAAAAAAGGGGGGGGGAGGGAAGTAAAAACGGGAAAAAGGAGAGAAAAGGAAGGAGGGAAAAAAAGAGGAAGGGGAAGGAAAAGAAAGGGAAAACCAAGGGGGGAGAAAAGGAAACCTTTCAGGACACTGATCAATTGAATTCGAAACCCTCCAAAGAGAAAAGAGAAACAGGGAAAGAAAAATATGCTCCGATTTCTTGATTTTGTTTAAACCTCCTCTGTCCACTATTCAAAACACAGCAATATGGCTCATGCACTGGAGAGTGCTAATTGGAAAAGAGGAAACAAGGAATGGGGACAGGAGGGGGGGGGACACCAGACAGTTTTCTCTAAAACACTCTTTATAACAATCAAACAGTCCAAAACATTCTCGGGAAAAACAACCAACAACGACCACCTAACAATAACTTCCAGAGCGGACACCGGCACGAGAGGGACTGCGGATACAAGGGGGAAGGGGAACTAATCATGATATCAGCTCATTTCAGAAACACCAAAGTAAACAGTGCCTAATATCCCAGCACAAACAAGAACCCAAGATTGAAGAACAGAACCAAAGTACGGAGAATGAAAAATCATCCTGAAGAAAAACTGTACGTCAAGAAGCAAACCAAGAGGGAGGGGTTCAACAATTCAAACACGAAAATTAATCCCGCTGACCGGGCCTGTTCCTCTGGCTGCGGTTTCGCACATATTTTTTTTAAATTAAATTTGATTTTATTACAAAAGTTTCTTTTGGTGCCGAGCCCTCTTTATTTATATTATAAATGGCTTTAAGTCTGGAATGCTAACGCGGGAGCAGACCAGAGACAACATTTTTCTTATTTCTTTAACTCTCAACTCAACATATGTCGCTACTGCTAACATGTCAAAAACAGCACACATCAATATCCATGGTGGACACCAGACCTGGACATTGAGCGAAAACGAGTCGGAGCTCTCCGCCGCCGTTATCAACATTCGCAAGACGACCTCCGCAATACACACAAAGCACTCTACATACAGGCAGACAAGACATACAAAATAAACATTAAACAGGCAAAACTTAAATCCTGGCACGACTTCTGCGCACTAGGACATCATACCAACATTTTCACACTCCCATACAAAATAGCACTCAACAAATTAAAAAAACCAACCCTCATTCCTCCAATTTCCAAACCAGATGGCACATCTACGAGTACACTTCAGAACTCAGTAAGGTACATATTGGAAACAATTCCCACAGCACCAACCTCACCCACAAACAGCCGTGCATAAAGAAATAATTCAGCGCATACAGGCTCCACTTGAAACTCCCGACGATATTCCCTTCACACAATATGAAGTCAGACATATCATACAGCACATTCCCTCACGCATCACTCCGGGTTTAGACAACATATCAGCATCTCTCATGAAATCTCTTTACTCCCTAACCTTTTCCACTCCATCCGCTTGCCTTCTCCTATTACCCCGACCTTTGGAAAGAGTCAAAGGTCGTCCCAAAGCCCAATAAGCCCACTACCCTACCCTCGTCCTATATGTATTAACCCCCTCCTTGGAAAAGTATTAGAAAAACTTCTCTATAACAGACTTTATCATTTCCTTCACCGAAATAAACTCTTGCACCCCTTTCAATTCGGATTTACCCAGAATACATTTACCCATAACTCAAAATAGCAATAGCCGAACAAAAGAAAGCACTCCTTATATCATTAGACATTTCAAACGCGTTTAACACCATATGGATCCCGTTCGTACTTGACTACTTCAAACGAAACCTCCTCCCCTATAATCTATACTTACTTCTCCAAGCCATTTTGACTAACCGCACGATTACCTACCCCCCTCTATCTTAGTCCGTAACCCTGCATACCCCAGTGGGCAGTCCACAGGGCTCTCCACTCAGCCCCTGATATAGAATGTACTAATCTCCTCCCTCCTTGACCTTCCCCTCCCCCTAACACTCACATCCAGGCATATGCAGACGACATAACCATAATCATTACAGGACACACACAGCTACACCTAGAAACAACAGCAAACACAACACTTAATATTATAAACGACGGGGGCAAGCAACACCATATAAACTTCAATCCATCTAAATGTAACTTCACCCTCATAGGTAGACACTATCTTAAAAGACCCCGACCATGAAACTCGGAAACCATAGCTTAACACACACACAAGAAATGAAAATGTTAGGCATCATATTTGATTCAAAACTCTCGTTTCTCCCACATGCAAATCATCTCCGCAACACAATCTACAAACATACAATCGCACTATCCGCATTTTCAGGTAGAAATTGGGGCATCACACCGACACACTTTAGAGATCTATACACCCGCTCACTTGAGCGTATTATAGCATATGGTGCCCCAATTTATTGGCAAACAGAAAACAACACACACCTCACACGTAAACTGACATCAATCCAACGAATCCCACTACTAAAAATATGTAAAGCCTTTCACACAGTCAGCAACAACAGTCTCCGAGTCCTCACCAATATACCGTAAAAACCCGCATATAATACGAGGTTTTTTTCAAATTTTGCCATGTAAAATTTGCGGTTCGTCTTATACGCGGGTCCCAACAATTTTAGTTTCGATGAGGCGCAATCTAACGCAGTTTGACGTAGTTTCGGGTTCGAAGCAATTTGGCGTTGAAAACAGCTATCATCATCATTAAAATCACAACGTCCGAGGCGCCACCATGCGTCCACGGTCAGGATAGGCAATGGCGTCTGCGCGAATCGCCAAAAACGATGCTCGGCCGCCTTCAAAAGAAAAGTAATTTTGGTTGCGGAAGACATCGGCAACAGTGCTGCCGGGCGACATTTCGCCGAAAATGAAGGCGGCATCCGCGGAAGGAGACGACAAAAGCAAGCTCTGTTCCCGTGCAACGGAACGAGAAGAAGATTTAGAGGCCCAAAAAATGGCGTGTTCGCCGACGTCGAGACAAGTCTCGGCGACTTTGTAAAGAGCAACGTAAACGGCACGTCGCCGTAAACATCGAGCTGCTGCAAGAGAAGGGGAGAGAACTTTGGCGAGCCGACATTGGGTACATTGGGTTGCTCGCTTTAAGCGCCGCGCGGGGCTTTTACTGCGTCGGCGCACGCCCGTCGCTCGCTCTTTCAAGTACGGGATTTCAAATGTGCTCGACTCGACGGCACTGAAGACGACTGCCTTTGGGAGGAGGCGTCGTACAAGGGGTCTAATGGAAGTGACGACGGTGATTAAGGTTCAATTACGACGCAAATATACGTTGTTCTTAAAACTTCCTGGGTCGCATTTTACGCGGAAAATTTTCGTGTTCCTTAAATTGTTTCGTATTACACGCGGATAAAACTTTTTTTTTCCTTCGCGGTCCTCAAATCATGCCTCGTATTACTATACGCGGGTTCGTATTATATGCGGGTTTTTACGGTAGTCCCCATACAGTATACACTCAACCGTGAAACAGCCTTTTTCACCTCTTTCAACTCCGTACAGACTACACCTACAATAACACAGGATACAAAACATCTGACCTACAACATGACACACCCATTTGGAATATTCACCCAGGTCTTTTATCACACTTTCCTTTTACAATTACAACATCCACTCCCACTACAACACACATGGTTTTTACAGACGGATCAGTGTACAAGGACACCGTGGGCTCGGCCTATGTCATAATGAATAATCACTAGAACATTACACACTTTGGTAAATTTAAACTTCCCCCTCACACCACAATTTATGACGCAGAACTTACAGTTATACACCGTGCACTACTAAAACTCTTTGAACAACCACAAACCTTCACTTTCACATTATACTCAGATAGTTACTCATCACTTCAGGCTATTGCTAATCCATACAATACACATCCAACTGTACTAACCATTAAACTTCTTCTCCAACAACTTTCCACCACCCACACAATATATTTAGTACACATTCAAAGCCACACAAACATCATAGGAAACGACATCGCAGACAAATTCACAAATGAGGCCCGCAATTCAGGAACACTTATCTTGCACAAATTCACAAAACACTGCATTAGGAAAAACATACAGAAACTAAATTACACCGAATGGAACAAACTGGACCGAACACTGTACAGACTCTCCATTATTTACCTGGATACCATCCATACACAACATCCCCGATTACTTCCCGTCCACATACTACACAACACAAATATTACCAAACCACGGCAGATTTCCTTATTATTTTTTAAAACATAACAAATCCCCAGATGACATTTGTTCGTGTGGAGAAAACTGTACATCATTTACACACTACACAACTACATGTACATTAACTACACACTTTCGCACACAACTCGCTCGACTTTTACCACAGGTATTAAACGACACAACTAAACCAACAGAAGGTCATGGATCTGCGAGGGAAGGTCATGGATCTGCTAGAAGAAATGGTAAAACACATATCAAACACCATACCACACCGATAAAAAATAAAACAGAAATAGGGGCCTAATCATCCGTAGACATTAAAAAATCGACAAGGCGCAAAATAAAAAAAAAAGGAGAAAAAAAAAGTAGAGCAGGTGCACACGGGCAACGATAGGCTTAATGTTCACGAGGTGGATAACAATTGCGCCCTTACCCAGGCTGGCCCAAACCCCAATGTGAATCCACCAATCCACGAATGTAAAAACCCAGAGTGAGATAACGTCAAAAGAAAGGGGCCACCACAAAGTGACCAACAGAGTATCGGAGCACGGTAGGGGGAACAACCGGGGCCTCCACCATCTAAACACCACGAAAACACATAAGCCTCGCAAACGGACCACATGCATAAGAAAACCTGCCAATGGGCATAAATGAGGCCCCGGCGGAAGGCGCATAGGCACCCTTGAGGGCCACCTGCATGTGCCCCCGGGAACTGTAGGGGTCGCCCGCCCCAGCCCTAGGGCCGGGTCGCGAGAAGCCTCATATAGGGTAGCGGCGTCACAGTGGCCCCTGTATTTATCCCAGTCTAGCGGGATGCGGACCAAACAGCACATGGTCCCCAAGGGGACAAGGGTGGATGCCCGTTGGGCACAAGGAGGTGAAGGAGGGCTTAAAACATTTTCAGATACGAGGCAAACCCGCAGAACCCAGGCCCATACTGCCTCTAAGAGAAAGAAAAAAGAAATGAAACTGGGACGCAAAAGAATTAAATGGGGGAAAAGACAGGCTCAATGTTCACGAGGTGAACAACATTAGTTCCCTCACCCAGGCTGGCCCAAACCCCAATCTGAACCCACCATCCCACCAACGTAAAAACCCAGAGTGAGAGAACATCGGAAAAGAAAGGGGCCACCACAAAGTGACCAACAGAGTATCAGGGCACGATAGGGGGGAACAACCGGGGCCTCCCCCATCTTAACACCACGAAAACACACAAATGGACCACATGCACAAGCAAACCAGCCAACGGGCATAAATGAGGTCCCTGCGGAGGGCGCATAGGCGTCCTTGTTGGCCACCTGCATGTGCCCCCAGGAACCGCAGGGGTCGGCCGCCCGAGCCCTGGGGCTGGGTCGCTGAGAAGCCTCAGGTAGGGTAACGGTGTCACGGTGGCTCCTGCATTCATCCCAGCCTAGTGAGATGCGGACCAAATAGCCCATGGACCCCAAGGGGGACATTCAGAGATTACAACAAGGAAGAATGTGAGCCTAGGGTGCTTACAGATATGAGGCAAACCTGTAGAGCCTGGGCCCATACAGCATGTAAGTGAAAGGACAAAAGAGACAAAGACGCAAAGGAACGAAAGAAAAAAAAAAAGAGGGGAGAAGAAAGTTTAGAAAAAGGGAGAACATGTATGGCTTGTGTGCACATGCATCCATAGAAACAAGCCTGGAATTTGGAAAATAGAACATGGGCGACGACTCCGGGCCCCGTCGTCTCTTTCACCTAGATTCCTCAATACAAACCGCAACACAAGAAACCACACAGTAGAACACACATCTGGCCTGCTAGAGGGTAATGAAACTAAAAAAAATAGAAAATTAAACAATGAGAGACCACAGGTCTCTCTTCCCTAAGACACACCATCCCACAGTCTGCTAGAATACAATAAACCAAGTCTAATCAAACACTTGTGCATTGAAACAACCACATGCTCATAACGAAGGTAAATGCTCACTAATGTAAACCCTGTACATAATGTAAATACCTATATATACCTAATATCTTTTTTCATTATTATTACTACTATTAATGCGAATAGCATTCTTTGGATACTTCACGCACTTTTCGTCTATGTATCTATCTATCTATCTATCTATATATCTATCTGGCTATCTAACCTCTTACGCCGCGGGTCGATAAATAAATAAAAAAGACCGGCGCCGGCTGGGATTCGAACCGTTGACCCTTTGATCAGCAGGCAGACGCGCTAACCACAGAGCTATGAAGGCAGTCATTCACCGCACTCTAAACATTTGTTTATATCTTTACCATAGGACGCGCTTTGCAGCGCTGTCACAGCTACCGGTGCGCGCGCGTTCCATGCACGAGGGCTAGCTCCCCCTCTCCCGCGCTCACCCTCTCCCTCTAGCTCACCCTCTCCTGCGCTCGGGAGACCTCTAGCTCAGCTTCACGAGAGCGGAATGAGCCCTCGTGCATGAAACGCGCGCGCACCGGTAGCTGTGACAGCGCTGTAAGCGCGTCCTATGGTAAAGATATAAACAACCGTTTAGAGTACCGTTGGTTGAGGCTAGCTGAGACGCCAGAAAGTCTGGTCGGTACCATTTTGAGTGTTTGTGCGTATGGCGCGTGCTTTGCTCGCCTTCCTAAGTGACACAAACGCACGTGCTGGGCTGCGGAGATCGTGCGCAGGGCTGTGAAAGTGTCAACAAATTTAGAATCGCCTCAAGAGTGGGCTGGCGTATCTAGAGTGTGCCGGCCACCTGACGAACGCGCAAAACTCCGCACCGTTTGATGCTATTCGCATTAACGTAGATAATCATTCCCAAAGGATGGGTTCTGCTGATTT